>ONZK01002013.1:62634-81692 GCA_900322385.1 Pharnaceum exiguum | reverse complement strand
TCCTGGAATTCTTTGCCAATATATGTCAACCAGATTAATATCAATGAAAATCTGTGTACAATGGAACAACTCAAATCAACATACAAGATAGGGCATTTGGTCTAGTGGTATGATTCTTGCTTTGGGTGCAAGAGGTCCCGAGTTCGATTCTCGGAATGCCCCAACAGTTCATTAACCAATAAGTTTTATAGAAGAATATAAACTAATGGAATGCATAGGTCAAACATATTGATGCATACATCAAGAAATAGATCTGAGACTAAAATGCTCGACCCAAAACAAAACATAACTTCAGCAAGAAAGCAACTATCAACAAACAAATCACATATGAAAATAACAGCAGAAGTGAGGGATGTCACATGGCGACATCTAAAAAAAGTCAACTATATAGATGTACCTTGTAAATATATATATATTTTTACAGCATAAGGAAAAAGTAATTTAACACGTATTTCTTTGAGCCACACACGTGAAGGCAAAGGTCAGAATAGCATGGGCATTTTTTCCGAAGGAGATCGAGTAACCAAAACTGGGAGTGACAGTGAATATCATCATAATCATGTCGTTTGATCTGTAGTATGAATCTTGCTCGGGGTGCCAGAGGTCTCGAGTTGAATTCTCGGAATGCTCCTCACATTCCGCACTTCTTTTTGCATGAAGAACATTGAAAGACATAATAAAGGCTAATGCACAAAGCCATGCAAATATCACAGCCAGGTGAAATGAACTAATTCGAAAAAATAAAATGCATAGATGATGTGGCATAAATTGTAACAACAGATTAAAATAAAAAAAATTAATCCACTGCAGGTAGGTAATAGGTTCAACCAGAGAATTCTGCACTTCAAAACATTTGGGGTACTCGACATCAATCACTTTTAGTGACACCGTCCCAACTTATCGCTTGTTTGATAGCCAACAACAACAACCGAGTGTAATCCCCATTCAATGAGGGTGCTTGGGGGTCGGGATGTACCCGACCTTACCCCTGTTTAAGAAAACAGAGAGGTTGTTTCCAAGATTGACCCATTGCTGCTATGAAGTATTGACTTCCAACAACTTCACTACAAATATGAAGTCGTGGAAGGGTTTCTTAGCCATTTTGATATAATCCATAATCACCTAAAGCTGAAAGACGTAGATAATTCTTTCAACTTCATAGGCACTGGACCTAAACGGAACCCATTTACTTTATCAAAACTATTATCATTCTTTTATAAAGTGAAACGACCCCCTGACCTTATCTCACCTTGCGGAAGTACAAGCACAACAGAGTTAAAGGGCAAACTAGAACTAGTTCATATACGAGAAACACAGTAACTTAAGCCAACATCAGGGCATTTGGTATAGTGGTATGATTCTCGCTTTGGGTGTGAGAGGTCCCGAGTTCGATTCTCGGAATACCCCGTTAGTTCCTAACCAATAGCTTTTATAAAAGGGCATATACTAATGGAATGCGTAGCTCAAGCAATACGAATCATACATCAGGAAACAGATCTGAAATGATGTTGCCAACTCAAAGCAAAAGATACCTTCAGCAAAACAGCAATGACCAACATAACAACACGCAGATGTCTAGCATATTAGTATGTACAATAACAGGCATATGAAAATTCCTGATGCCAAATCTAAAGAAGTCGACTACATAGATATACCTTCAGCCTTCTTCTTTTAAAAAATAAAATAAATAGATGTACCTTTATCGCAGCCTAAGGAGAAACTGTTTACATATATTCTTCCGATTGACTCATTTCCAGAGAAAGACAAAATTACAAGCTCAATAATTCCAAATGACAGCCTAACAACCCAAACAGGGAGTGACAAGAACTATCATTGTGCTCAGGGCATTTGGCCTAGTGGTATGATTCTCGCTAAGGGTGCAAGAGATCCCGAGTTCAATTTAAGGAATGCCCCTCAATATCCTAAGTTGTTTTTGCATGAAGAGCAACATTATTTGCAAGCATCAAAGAGAATATTACAACAGCCAATCCATAAAGCAACGCTAATTTCACAGTTAGATGAAATGAGCGATTATGATAAAGCATATGATAACTATTATTGTACTATTACAGTTTTCCTTTTAGATTCCTGAGGTTCTTCTGGACTCAAGCATCATAGTAAGTAGGGAATTCAAAGGTGTAATAGATTTATAACATGTCTTGAGGGGAAATTAACAATTTAGCAAGGGCATGTCAGCAATTTGAAAAACCAAGATAGGAAAGAACTTCCAAACGGTTGCATGTGAGAGAGATGGTAAGAGTAGTTCAATCAAATGGTACATGCTGCTTTTGGTCACATCCTCTGGAGTTTTGAATTCCTGGAATTCTTCACTAATATGAATCAAACCGATTATATCTACAAAAATCTGAGTAAAATGGAAGAACCCATATCAACATACAAGACAGGGCATTTGGTCTAGTGGTATGATTCTTGCTTTGGGTGCAAGAGGTCCCGAGTTCGATTCTCGGAATGCCCCATTAGTTCACTAACCAATTATTTTTTAAAAGTTTATATCAATGAAATGCACAAGTCAAACATTTTGCATAATGAGGAACGGAGCTTAAACTATATTTCTCAACACAAAAAGAAAGAAGCTACCTTCAGCAAGACATCAACTGTCAACAACTCACAGATGTGAGGGATGTTACAAAGAGATATCTCAAAAAGTCAACTATAGAGATATACCTTTTTTTAAATTAGAAAAAAAATAGATATACCTTTTATTAAATTAGAAAGAAAAAAAGGTAAATGAAGGACCAAACACATATCTCCAGCCACACACATGAAAGCTATAGTCAAAATAGCATGGACATTGTTTTCCCAAGGATATCGAAACAGGGAGTGACAGCGAATATTATCGTAATCAGGGCATTTGGTCTAGTGGTATGATTCTCGCTTTGGGTGCGAGAGGTCCCGAGTTCGATTCTCGGCCTTCACCTTTTTTCATAATGAAAATTACGTCATTATTTGTACAACAATGATGAAAGGTATTCAAAGGCTTGACTCAATTTTTAGTGCAATACTTCCTGACAACCAATCCTTTGATTTTCAATCTTTTACTTACAGTACCATGAGCTACATATACAAACAGGTCAACCAAATGAGTAAAGGTACACCGGTGAGGCTATGAACTTACAGAACAAGAAAGGCAGTAGAAACAGAAAAAATAAAGTACATTTATTTGTAGGTCAGCATCCAAGCAACAGAGGATAGAATAAAGAAAGAAAGGCAGAAAGAAATGTAAAAGAAGATATACTTTGATTACGATCAAGGCCTCTGGTCTAGTGATATGATTCTCGCATTGGGTGCGACAGGTCCGGAGTTGATTCAAAATGCTCCATTAGTTTTGTAACCAATAATTCTAATAAAAGACAAAAAAATACAAATGGAATGCGTAGGTCAAGAAATTCAAAGCATACATCAGGAAGCAGACGTGAAATGACGTTGCCCAACTCAGAGCAAAAGATACCTTCACCAAAACAGCAAATACCAGCATAGCAAATTGCAGATGTGTAGCATGTACAATAACAGGCTAATTACAATTTACAAAGCCAAATCTAAGAAGTCAACTACGCAGTATACCTTCTTTTTTGAAAACAATAAACAAATACATGTTCCTTTTTTTTGCAGCACAAGGGAAAAATATATCAGGACAATCCCATATTCCTCTGATTCACTCATATGCAAAGAAAGTAAAGTAGCATGCACAATGTTTCCAAAGGATGGCCTAACAACCTAAACAGGGAGTGACAGCAAATGTCATCGTGCTCAGGGCATTTGGCCCAGTGGTATGATTCTCGCTAAGGGTGCGAGAGGTTCCCAATTCAATTCATGGAATGCCCCTCTATTTCCTATGCTGTTTTTGAATAAAGAACAGCATTATCGCAGGAAGAACAGCAGATTACATAAGCCAATGCCTAACGTGACACTAATTTCACAGTTAGGTGGAATAAGCTTATTTGACAATATCGTGCTCACTTAAAAGTACAAAGATGTCGCATATATGGGATAAAAAAAACTGGGTCAAACAAAGGTTTTGTTTCCATTGTACTTAATGTCTGCAAACATAAGTGGCGATAATGCACAGCAAATCCTAGAATAAGCATCTGATAACAATTTATTGGACTTACACCACATTCTAAATTAAACTAATTTCCATATCCCCTTAGCATCCTCTGGAATCAAGCATCATTTTAAGTAGGGAATTAAAGGTGTAACAGATAAGAAAGTACCTTTTAGACGGTTACATGTAAGAGAGGAGAGAGTACTTCCATCAAATGGTATGCTGCATTTGCTCACATCATCGGTTACATGTAAGAGAGGAGAGAGTACTTCCATCAAATGGTATGCTGCATTTGCTCACATCATCAGGAGTTTTAAATTCCTAGAATTCTTTGCCAATTTGTATCAAATAGATTCATCTCAACGAAAATCTGTGTACAATGGAAGAACTCAAATCAACATACAACATAGGGCATTTGGTCTAGTGGTATGATTCTTGCTTTGGGTGCAAGAGGTCCCGAGTTCGATTCTCGGAATGCCCCAATAGTTCATTAACCAATAATCTCGTTTTAGAGAAAATTTTACAAAAGTACCATACTTTGTTCCAGTTTTGTACAAAAGTACCAAACATCTTTTTTTTTGTACAAAGGTACCAATGTGGTCACTTTTCTTTTTATAAAGGTACTTTTTTGGTTTTCAAACTTTTTAGGACAATTTTGCCCTCACGTACGTGAGAGTGTGTGCTGGTAGTTAGGCCCTTTCCCTCCCTTTTTCCTTCTATTTTCCCCATTTCCCTTTTCATTTTCGTTTCCCTCTATCACTCTCTCACAAAGAAAACTTTTTTGTGGAAATTGTGGTCAATCTGGTCACAATAAGAAGACTTGCAAGAATGCCACTGTGGAGAAGGCATTGGCTCAAAAGGGGAAGACAAGGAGGCCTACAAATGCATCAAAGGGCATCACATTGCTGAGAAGAAACAAGGCTAGACCACAAGAAATGAAAATGAGAGAGTGAGAGTGGGCAACGAAAATGAAAAGGGAAATGGGGAAAATAGAGGGAAAAAGGGAAAGAAATGGCCCAACTACCCGCACACGCTCTCGCGCACGTGAGGGAAAAATCGTCCTAAAAAGTCTGAAAACCAAAAATGTACCTTTATAAAAATAAGGGTAACCACATTGGTACCTTTGTACAAAAAAAAAGAAGTTCGGTACTTTTGTACAAAACTGGAATAAAGTATGGTACTTTTGTAAAATTCTCTAATTTTTATAGAAGAAAATAAACTAATGGAATACATAAAATTTTTGACACATATGTCAAGAAAAAGATCTGAAACTAAAATGCTCCACTGAAAATAAAAGTTACCTTCAGCAAGACAGCACCTACCAACAAACAAATCACAGATAGAAATAACAGCAGATGTGAGGGATGTCACATGGCGACATCTCCAAAAGTCAACTGTATAGATGTACCTTTTTTTTTACATATATACTTCTGTTTTAAAGCATAAGAAAAAACTAATTCAAGGACCAAAACAATATTCCTTTGAGCCATACACGCGAAGGCAAAAATCAGAACAGCGTGAACATGTTTTCCAAAGGAGATTTACCAACCAAAACAGGGAGAAACAGTGAATATCACCATAATAATGTCATTTGGTCTAGTATTATGATTCTCGCTTAGGGTGAGAGAGGTCTTGAGTTCAATTCTCGGAATGCCCCTCACATTCTGCAATTCTTTTTGCATGAAGAACAATGGAAGATATAATAAAGGCTAATGCACAAAGACACACAAATTTCACAGTAAGGCGAAAGAACTAATACAAAAGAATTGAATACGTAGATGACATGGCGTAAATTGTAACAACAAATTAAAATTAAAAAATTTAATCCAGTACAGGTAGGTTCAACAAGAGCTTAATTCTGCACTTAAAAGACATTCGGTATTCCCGATATCTATCACTTTTCATGATACCGTTCCACCTTCTCACTTCTCGGACAGCCATTTACTTAATAACAATTAGTATCATTTTTTTGTATGGTGAAAGCGACCCCCTGACCTATCTTGCGGAAGTACAAGCACAACAGACTTATAGGGCAAACTAGAACAAGTTCATATATGAGAAACGCAGTAACTTAAGCCCACATCAGGGCATTTGGTCTAGTGGTATGATTCTCGCTTTGGGTGCGAGAGGTCCCGAGTTCGATTCTCGGAATGCCCCGTTAGTTGCCGAACCAATAATTTTTACAAAAGAACATATACTATTGGATTGCGTAGCTCAAGCAATATGAAGCCTACATCAGGAAAGAGATCTGAAATGATGTTGCCAACTCGAAGCTAAAGAGACCTTCAGCACAACAGCAATGACCAGCCTAACAACACGCAGATGCCTAGCATAGTAGTATGTACAATAACAGGCATATGAAAATTCCTGAAGCCAAATCTATAAAAGTCAACTACATAGATATACCTTCTTCTTTAAATAATAAAATAAATAGATGTACCTTTATCGCAGTCCAAGGATAAACTGTTTCAGGACAGTTACATATTCGTCTGATTCACTCATATCGAGAGAGTCAAAATTACATGCTCATTAATTCCAAATGATGGCCTAACAACCTAAACAGGAAGTGACAGCAAATATCATGGTGGTTTTGGGCATTTGGCTTAGTGGTATGATTCTCGCTAAGGGTGCAAGATGTCCCGAGTTCAATTTACAGAATGCCCCTCAATATCCTAAGTTGTTTTTGCATGAAGAGCAACATTTTCGAATGCGGAAAAAGAAAATATTACAACAGCCAATCCATAAAGCAATGCTAATTTCGCAGTTAGATTTAAAACATGTGATAACTATTTAAAAAAATTCAGTTTTCCCTTACATTCCTGAGTTCCTCTGGAATCAAGCATCATAGTAAGTAGGGAATTTACAGGTGTAATAAATTTAAAACATGTCTTAAGGGGAAATTAACAATTTAGTAAGGGCATGTAAGCAATGTGAAAAACCAAGACAGGAAAGACCTTCCAAACGGTTCCATGTGAGAGAGATGGAGAGAGTAGTTCAATCAAATGGCACATTGCTGCTTTTGGTCACATAATCATGAGTTTTAAATTTCTGGAATTCTTCACTAATATGAATCAAACCGATTCATATCTTCGAAAATCTGAGTAAAATGGAAGAGCTCATATCAACATACAAGACAGGGCATTTGGTCTAGTGGTATGATTCTTGCTTTGGGTGCAAGAGGTCCCGAGTTCGATTCTCGGAATGCCCCATTAGTTCACTAACCAATTATTTTTATAAAAGAGTGTATCCTAAATGAAATGCACAAGTCTAACATTTTGATTCATATATAAATCTGAATCTGTATTGCTCAACAGAAAGAAGAAGAAGATACCTTCAGCAAGACAACAGCAACTATCAACATAACAACTCACAGATGTGAGGGATGTTACAAAGAGAAATCTCAAGAAGTCAACTATAGAGATATGCCTAGTTTTTTTTGTTTTTTTTTTTAAATTTTAATACCTTTCTTTTTACAGCATTAATTACTGTAAAAGAAGGATCAAACACATAACGTCGAACCACACACATGAAAGCAAAAGTCAAAATAGCATGGATATTGTTCCCACAGGAAACCGAAACAGGGAGTGACAGCGAATATCATCGTAATCAGGGCATTTGGTCTAGTGGTATGATTCTCGCTTTGGGTGCGAGAGGTCCCGAGTTCGATTCTCGGATTGCCCCCATCACCTTTTTTCATAATGAAATTATATGTACAGGTGAGTTACTTAAACGGATTGTTTAGTTGGACGTACAGGAATAAAAGCATTAAAAGAAAAACTTATTATAGTTATTATAAGGACAGAGTACTCGACAACTACCTCATGAAATAAAACACCAAAGAGCTCAAATCAATATCAACAATAGGGCATTTGGTCTAGTGGTATGATTCTCGCTTTGGGTGCGAGAGGTCCCGAGTTCGATTCTCGGAATGCCCCATTAGTTCACTAACCAATTATTTTTATATCAGAATGTATACTAATGGAATGCATTAGTCAAACATTTTGATGCATGCATAAAAAAGCAGAGCTGAATCTATATTGCTCAACTAAAAATAGAAGAAGATACCTTCAGCAAGACAGCAATAATCAATATAACAACTCACAGATGTGAGGGGTGTTACAAAGAGAAATCTCAAAAAGTCAACTATAGAGATATATCTTTTTTATTTTATAACATAGATATACCTTTATTTTAAAGCATAAAAAATGTAAATGATGGACCAAACACAACTCTGAACCACACACATGAAGGCAAAATTCAAAAGAGCATGGACATTGTTCCCAAAGGAAACCAAACAGGGAGTGACAGCGAATGTCATCGTAATCAGGGCATTTGGTCTAGGGGTGTGATTCTAGCTTAGGGTGCGAGAGGTCCTGAGTTCAATTATCCAAATGCCCCGCACATTCCGCAGTTCTTTTTGCATGTAGAAGAATTGAAAATATATAAAAGCGAATGCATAAAGCCACGCTAATTTCACCGTTAAGTGAAATGAACAAATTCAAAAATAATAAATACATCGGCAATGTGGCATAGTTGGGAACAGATAAAACAGAAAATAATTTAGTCCACTCCAGGTAGGTTCAACGAGCTTTAAAACCATAATTTCCGTACTTTTTAAGACATTTGGGCTTCTCGTACATCAATCACTTTTGATGACACCGTCCCAACTTTTCGCTTTTTGCATAGCCATTCACTTTATCATTTTTTTTATTATCAGTCGAACACATTGGACCCCCTGACCTGAACCCACTCTGCGAAACGACCACAACAAAGTTAAAGAGCAAACTAGAACCAGTTTCTATATGTGAAACACAGTATCTCAAATTCTCAAGTAAACATCAGGGCATTTGGTCTAGTGGTATGATTCTCGCTTTGGGTGCGAGAGGTCCCGAGTTCGATTCTCGGAATGCCCCATCACCTTTTTTATCATGATGAGATCTAAGTCATTATGTGTACAAGTGAGTTACATAAACCCACTAGTTTATGCAAACATGACTTAACACCAAAGTTGGTTAAGCATATCTGCAGTGTCTTTGTGAAAATGATAGGTCCAAGTCAAACCAATTGTATTTTTTGTTGAATGGACTATTAGGCACAAAAAAAAGGGATTGGAAAATAAATCAAGTGTGTGGTATGACTCTCGCTTTGGGTGTGAGAGGTCCCAAGTTAAATTCTGGGAATGCCCAATCAGATCTATGTACAATTCTTTGTCATTGAAACACATTGATACATAATGTTACATACTACAAAGCAGCAATCACTTGCATGGAGATATACATCCCAACCAGATGTAAATAAGATTTTTCGCTCACAGGAGCAAAACAACTATATGAGATGATATGACAAGCACTTTCTCTAATTCAGTCATGCACAACTACAATGGATACAACAGTACTCTACAGATATGATGTGAGGCAAGAGATATCTTGTCATCAGCTTGACCTAGATGTTAATGCAAGAACACATAAGCCATATTAAAATATCTATTAGTGTGATATTCAATCTCGATCCGCTCAGATAAAATTAGCTAGATGTACAAAAATCAATTTACAAGAAGATACAGCTATGACTTTCAAGCACATGGTAGGTGACACTCTGAGCAATGAAAGACAGAAAAACCACGGAAAACATGCAAACGAAATTATATTTTAAATGACATGACTGGTTGGGCATTTGGTCTAGCAGTATGATTCTGATATGGTGCGAAAGGTCCTGAGTTCCATTCTTGGTATGCCCCATAGCCTGCTAACTGATAACTTTTAAACGAGAACACATACTAATAGATTCCCAAGTCAACTATCAGCATGAGGAAAAATATTCTGCAGATGGCGGGAAAGTACAAGGGTACAATAACAAGGAAATTAAACAATTAAATTAAAGAAAAAAGTATTTAATCTTCCATATCACTCATATTTATGTCCATCACAATGAAAGCATGCCATAGTGTAGGAGCCTAACAAGCAAAGCAGAGTGGCAGAAAATCTCATTGTAATCATCAAGTCAGCACCTGGTCTACTGATATGATACTTATTTAGGTGTGATAGGTCCTGCATTCAATTCTTGGAACCCATCAGATTTCTCAACCATTACGACAACATTAACTTTGTAGCTTAAGTTCCATCAGAATACATAGCAGAAGTGGCATACACAGCAACTACAGGTTTTACACAGAACGGTTATATTCTCCTTGGGAAAAAGGTTCATCAAGATATATAAGTCTGTTTTCAGAACTTTAATTATCATGGCGATTTGTGAGTTGGTAAAACTATCATTTGCGGTCATACAATTGCAACTTACGAGTTACGAATCGTTGGAATGCGCCTCTAGTTTTCTTTTACCCCCTTTGAAATCACACTTCAGCATAGTTTTCAGGGCATAAATGCATCTCATCTGCCACGGATAGCGATTTGTTTACACTGCCAGAAACTTTAACATCATCAGATAATATTGGCAGACATCTACGGACTTAAAGGCACAGGAAAAGTTATAGTTGGTAAGAAATTAAGCATGTGTGGCAACTTGTAAAGACTATAGTTGTATCTACAGGAATAACAGCATAAAAATAAAAACTTATTTTAGTTAGTATAAGGAAAGAGTCAAAGGCCTAATGAGTACTCAACAACTACCTCATGAAATGAAACACGAAAGAGCTCAAATCAACATCAACAACAGGGCATTTGGTCTAGTGGTATGATTCTCGCTTTGGGTGCGAGAGGTCCCACGTTCGATTCTTGGAATGCCCCATCACTTTTTGCTAAATGAGGTCTCAGTCATAATATCTACGGATCAACTAAATTAATACATCCGTTATATATACATATGATAACAATTGACCAAGGCCCTCTACTATGTCTAGTTGTCTACTATTTATATGCAAACAGCAGGTCAAATAGACTATTATACACAAGAGTCTAACAGACACAGAAAAGATAACAATGAATCGACATCATGGTCAGGGCATTTGGTCTAGTGGTATGATTCTCGCTTTGGGTGCGAGAGGTCCCGAGTTCGATTCTCGGAATGCCCCATCACTTTTTGCCAGACGAAGTCTCAGTCATAATATGTAGGATAACTAAATTAACACATCAGTTTTATTTATATAATAACAATTGAACAAGCCATCTATGTCTACTATCCATATGCAAACAGCTGGTCGAAGCCAAATAGACTGCTATCCACAAGAGTCTAACAGGCACAGAAAAGATAACAATGAATCGATCTAGTGGTATGATTCTCGCTTTGGATGCGAGAGGTCCCGAGTTCGATTCTCGGAATGCCCCCTCAGTTTTCTTTTGCATTAGATACAAATAACAAAGCCAAACAGTAAATGCTGCAGTAACTTTTAAGCTAGCACACGTCTCAACCAGAAGCATATCATACTTCGCTCATAGCACAAATATATAAAAAGTAGTTTCTCAATCTAGCCCTGCAAAGTGAATGCAATGCAGATAAAATCCACTTTTACTGCTCTCATATGGAGTAACTAACTGCCACTAGTTTGACCCATTTGTCTCAGCAAAGAACATCAGACCGAAATAACCATTGGGTTATCTAACATCTTTTCCCACAGATAACATGAGTAAGATCTACAAAGGTCAACAACTGAGAGCTCTATTCTCAAATGTACCCCTTAGGTTAATGCTAAAATGTTTAACCGACACAAGAAGATTCGCCATACACGCGATGATGCACAGCTCAACCACGCAAATAACCCATGATTCTAGAATCTAGAGCACATCTCCCGCGATAAACGGATTTAAAAAAATATAAAATAGATATATATATAGATTGTTCGCATATCAATTTAAAAATTGAGCATTAATCTATCCGTTCCATTGCAGGACAAGCACGAGTACATGACTAATAGCAGTGACGGTAAGAAGGCCAATGGTGGGTTATTTCTCACTCACGGTACATGAGGTCTTAAGTCTACTCAGTTTCCCAAATCTTTTGTTTTGCATAAATGACGACTCAAATGAATTGTAAAATTGAACTACATTGCTTCGGGTAACAAATTTAGGCAGAAAATAGGTATCAATCAACTTTTGAATAAGTTGACTGTGAGCTCAAAGACACAAAGAGTATCACTTCATCTATATGTTCACACATTAGGCACAAACGTTAGTACTTCAAGAAAGTTTATCTTGGTTCCCGCTTTGGGAGTGAAGGATCCCAAATTTTACCTTCAAAATGGCCCATTAATAATTCAACCCGGCTGCACTCAGATAACTTAACGCAATCTACAGAATATCAATTTAGATCATATATTTTTTATATGAAAAACGCGCGCACACACACACAATCAGTTTTGTGTGACTTCAACTATTGTGATGCGAAATGTTTTGGTACCACAAAAAAAAAACAACCGTTAGACTCTTTTCCTGTGCAGCTAACAGTTCAATTGCGCAACGAAACCAGTCAGTAATATTCCCCAAAAGCACAACAGATGCCAAATAACAGCTCCATTATCTTCCTAGTTTTGCACTTTACACTTGAAGGGCATCATCAAACGTTAAAGGGGTGGCACCGTTCCGCAGAAGTTATTTCCCTTAATTTTCACGAGTTTTCTTTACCATTGTAAGTTCAGTTCACGAGTTTTTTTCGGTTGAGTCCAAGACAACGGTAGTCAATCAAGATGACATAAAAAAAGAAGTGTTGTTTCCTTGAATAAATAAAAGTCAATTTGATCTAATGAAATGATTTGTTGACATTTTTTTTTTTATGCCCAAATAAATCAACCACCATATAAGCAACTACTACTTTGCATGTCTTAATAAATAAATAAATAACGTTTTCAAAAGCCCAAATTAATGTCAGCATAACGACTCTAGCAAAAGAATCATAATAATCAGACAAGTTGGGACAATAGTAACAATAATAAAAATAAATTTTAAAATGAGAAATGATTGTTTAACAAGGGAAGGGCATGTTAGTAGTAAGTTGGAGAATGGAGATGGGAAAGTACCTTCTAGAAGGTTCCGTATGAGTGAGAGAGATTGTGTGTGTGTGGCCCTTTCTTTTATTAAATCCTGGCTGGCCTCCCCTCCTGGAAGGTGCCGCCGCCGTTTGCCAAGGAGTGGCGAGTTAGTGCATAGTGCCCTTTCTCACTTCCTCTGTAATTTTGTTTCTCACTTTATTTATTTTTACAGTCAGAGGGAGACTGGAAATATAGTAGAACACAGTGGAATAATGGAAATACTTTTCCAGTAGTTATTTTTTCAATTTAGGTCTAAATTTTGTTTCTCACTTCTAGTGTTCTAGGCTTCTACAGTTCTACTACATTTCTAAATTCTAGTTTTCCAATTAAATTTAGAACTTTCCCACAGGGTAATAAAACACTTTAATTATTAGAAAAATTTATGTTTTATTAATACAAAGTCTCGTTGTTTGTTTTTCATAAACACGTCTCACTTCAGTATGAGATTAAAACCTAAATGCTTTTTTTTATTATTATTTGAGTTGCATAGAGTTGCAGGAGTGAAGTGTCGTGTTTAATTGTTTGAATCATAAGCAAAATACCACTGTGCTATTTGGCTCTTATATATGGGAATTTTTCAAAATAACATACGAATGATCATAAATTGGTTTGCACCATCAACTTTATTCAACTTACAAAACTAAGCTTACTTCAAATGTTCAGAGCTGAACTGAATTATTTGTGCCGGGAAAAAATTGTAACTGATTAAGTCTTAGTATTTCAATTTAGGTCTAAATTACTAACGCATACAAATCTTTTTATTTAACTACAGCGTAGTTAGAAACTTAAAATTGATGAACAAACGAATGGTTGTCCATCTTGTACAGTAGTTATTTTTTCCTTTTTTTGTGAGTCCATCTTGATCTTCATGCTTCTTTTTTTCCTGTACTTCCACCCAGCCACCCAGGTAAGCAATCAGGGTTCGGTTGGACAGATGATCAGAAATTCAGAAGAGCTGCACCTTCAGCTTTCTCTTTCGCACAACTAGTCTGAAGTAAATCGTTTTTTGAGTAGGATGTTAAACTGGATGTCGATGTACCTCTGCATTCGGATAGTTTCATCCTACAATTGCAACCTACTCCAATATGGTACACTCCTTGAGAACGCTTCTACGCACAATGTGACAAGCAAGTCTAGCACTTGCCCTGGCAAGGTTATGCCGTGTACATGACTCCCTGTAAGCCCTTCCAGTGCATGGCATATATTGTAACTGCTTGCTGCGCCATTGCTTATACAGAGTAAGAGATTCAGCTTGCTACATTCCGAGAGCTGGAAAGAACTAGATATGGATATCACCTCCTTCCGCAAGAGTAAATGCATCACATATTCAAATAGCTTTAACAGGCAGCCACACAATTTCTTCCACCTGTTGTTACCGGGATCTGAGATGCCAAGTGTCATTGGTATAGGATTTCTTACAGCAGCTGTATTGGCAATCATGCATTGCTCTTGATAGAATGACAATACTTCTTTAGCCATGACGACGCAGATCTCAAGATGTCCAATTCACCAATGAGGAGATCTAGAGCCATATGACGTCTAACGGCGAGCTTACTACAATTCACGGTGGACTCGGATACAAGAGACTGCAGGATATTGACAACCATAATCATTCAGTTAATGGATATGGAGAGACAATATACTAAATGAAGATACCTCATATAACTCTACTAAAGCAGTTCCTCTACATGTTTTGACAAACATGTCCCTGTGAACTAGTTCAAGTTTTACATACTGCAGGAATTGCCATCTGTTATGTTTTGAAAAAAAAAATCCTCATGCCATCTGGCAGTTGCTCAAACAAAATCTTAAGGTTGAAGAAACACAAGATGTGATATATTCAAAAAAAACTATGTTAATCTGCACTCGAAAAGCAAATCATATCTTTGATGGTGTTTCAAAAGAAAAAGTAAATGTGAAACTACAAACAAAAATTGAAGTGGCGGTCTAGTTGGCAAATAATTGACCATTGAGATTAATTCTATTACCTTGATTGATGCATTATATTTCTCAATCCACTCATTAATTAGCAAGAACAAGGATTGATGTGCTAGTAACTCCATGCTGCGGCTGACCAGAGGCTTCCGGGCCAGGCGACCATCACTTTGGGTGGCTTTCCCGACTAGATCATCAAGTTCTGGATTTCACCATTGATAGATTTGTGACAACTCAATTGGGTAACCATAGTTAACATAATAAATGTCAACGCATTCAAAACTAAAGCTAAAGTAAACTTAGAACCTTGAAGAGAAGTACAACACATGACACGAGCAAAAGCACGTAGAGACTGAGGAAATCCCTTCCCTTTTCCTGAAGAAGACATCAGTTTCCTGCAAATTAGTGAGATTGTTGATCACCACAGCAGTATATATGAAATGATCAAAAAGCTGCAACTAGATACAAAAAGTAACTCCAAAGACGGTACAAAAGACATAAAAGCTCACATATGTATAAACCCATATGAAATCCAGGATAGTCTAAAGCTCAGTAGGACTAGTATCAAGCAACAACATATAGTAAGCACAGTTGGAATCTTTGGTCATCGTTTGGCAAGTAAAACACAAAGTTCAACATCACAGTTGGCAGTTATTCACTCTCACACTTCAGGCACACTTAGAAATTGAAGTTCAACAAGATTATTCACGATTTCATGGCAAAAGACAAACAATACTTTGAGAAAGGTAAAGAAACTAAGAAAGTAATAGCCCCCTTTCCCAGTTTTCCCCCTGCCTCTTGATAAGGTCAAAAAACATAAGTCCTTCCAATTAATGGAATTTGAGAATATACATACTTGATCACAAAAGAGCAACCCGAGGATGTGACACTAGCATCTTTTGACTTAGGCAAACGATGCTGATGCAAAAGTTCCAACTTCTTTGCTCGTAGATCGTCATGGCTAGGTATGTCAACTTGAAAACGAACCTGAGAATGATATATGGCGATCGAAGGTAAGAAAAAGGGCATAAGAGATCCTAATTATAAAAAAAAAGGGTCCAAACTTGGCATAAAAAACCATGACACAAAGGGCAATAAAATAAATTTAATAAACATATTTCAGAGGAAAAAACAGCACAATCAAATTGTATGCATAATACACACCATAATTTTTAGTGATTCAGCTCAAAATAAAAATCCAAGAACTTACCTGGTCATATTTGTTCAATGGAACTGTGAATCCAAAATCGAATAACAGAGTGGAATTGGGAAACTTTGCATAACGTATAAAAACCTGCAAAAGTTGAGGTACTGTCAGCTTCTGAAAGAGGATTATATAGTTTTTATGAGCCAAACAATAGTGAAAAGAAGTCACCAGTTCACCACATAGTTCTTATAATCATTAGAAAACTGATTGCATCAATTATGTTCAAACAGGAAACACATATCATGTTTCGAAACACATTTTCACTGAGAATCAGTGTTATATAATGATACTAACTCTAATTTGAAAAAAATCTTAACAAAAATAACAGCAATAGTGTTCAAAAACTTTACCAGCCCTGAGACATAACGGACTCAGCAACTCAAGATTATAGGAAAATTTCCAAGAAGGCGTAAATTTTAAAAATGTGGCTATATGTTATCATAACGGACAATCAACCTGTTTGCAGTCTGCACGTCCTACTTATTATAAAGTACCAAATTGTCTTTGCAACAAGAATCTTAAGGAAACAGACTATTGTTACATAGGGGTCTTCTGAGATATACTGGAGTTGTGTGGTTGCTGACAAATGTTATCTACGCAATCTGAACAAGCAGCACTACCAAAAGAAACAGAATAAGCTACAGGAAAACAAAAGGTAATAGTACTGTAATAAAGATAGACAGCTGCAGCAACATTACAGTCCCAATTAAATCACCATATCAGGTGGTTAGGTAGGCCAAGTAGTTCAACTGAAGAAGTTTGAAGGGCACTAATTTCTTGGGTCATTTTACAAATCCAGTGAAATTAAGACACCACGAAGTGGAGCTAATGTAGCTGAAAATTAGAAGGCAATCCGTGTCGGGTGAAATAACTAAGGGTGTTTGAAGAGGGAAAAATTCTCACTCTTATATCTGTAATATCTAAGAGACAAACGAACTATTCAAAAGTAGGCAGGAAGAACCATGTTTAAAATTAAAAACTGCCCAGCAGACAGCAATCCAGTTCTCTAAGAGAACAGAATAACTAGCCTATTTCCTTGTATTTAGGGAGAATGCCATGAGATATTTATAATTGAGGGAACCCCTCCACCCATAGTCAATTGGTTTTAGGTTGGATCCTCCCTTGTATTGTGGACATATCATGGCCAAATTTACCAAGCTTAAAAGAGGAAAATATGTTGCAGTAAATTTTAAGGCTAGATTCTAGGATAAGTGAGCAAATAATACTCCAAATATTACGTTTACATGACGCTATTGAAAAATGTTCGCTTGATCATAGATTGACAGGACCACAAAGAAAAGCATGAAAGCAGTCATAGAATTATACTCTAAACAGATTTGAGCTGTACAATATCAGAAGAATCTGAATTACAACAAAAGTAATGTTAGTACGTATTTTTGTTCAGATAGCATCAGAACCACTTGTTATGCTTGCATTCCCTTTACTAATTACACTATAAGGTAATGGCATGTTCATGAATACCATAAACTCTAGTAGGATGAAAACTGATTGACTTAAAACGATCAAATGTTAACGCCGAACGGTTTTATATATGTAAAGCAAATCCATATGTCCCCAATTGCATAAGGGATTGTGGACTTAAGTCTTAACGAATAGCCATTGCATGACTCTGAAAAGAAAGGAATAGAAATTAGATGGGCACCTATAATGTATCACAAACTGAATCACCTGGTTTCCTAGGCAACAGCAGCTCATTATTATCAATCAAATCCCTCAAATGGGCCTGTGGTTTTGGTAACCCGTAGGGCAACACTTCAGATTTTTCAAAAGAATCTGCTTTACTCCAGTAGGACAAAGTGTTGAAAGAAATCTGTTGAAGCCATTTATGACATTCTTCTGATATCTCTCTTTTCTTCACTTATATTTTGGGAAAGAGCAAAAGAGTACGTCTTGTTATCCTTTTTTTTCACCCTTCAAATTAAGTTATTGAACACTTCTCAAAAAATATATATCCAACTAAACAATGCAGATGTCACTTGAACGGCTAAGCAAAATGCCACATTGTGTCAAACATGTTATTTAATAATTGAATAAGTAATTTGTTTCCTCCTCACAATATTGCAAAGTTTATAGACTCCAAAAAAGCCACAACACTAAAATTGAGAGCTGACCATGAGTCACAAACTACAATCATAAAAAGACGATGAGCGAAAAAGTGCAGAAGGCAATCTGTTAGCATAAACGAGAACAAAAGGGACGAAAAATACATGGTTTAGTGCGTGTAATGTAAATTTCAAATAGGCCAATAAACAAACATGTTCTTCTTCGCTTGTTAACTAATTAACCAGCCTTTCCAATTGCAGGGGACCCTGCGGATATCTAAGGCTCTTGTATTTCTCGATACATGTCATATGTATGAATTGTGAAGGGCTGGGCAAGTAATGAAATATGAGCATTGGTGCATTTTTTTTATGAAGTTTTGTAGGCTGTAGCACATAATACGGTGTAAACTATTCAAAGTGAAGAGGAGAATGTCGAGTCTGCCCTGCGACAGCTATGCAATTGCCGCAGACCAAGGTTCTGACGATTGACAAGAACAAAGTATGGATACGGTTGTTTTGACTAATCTTTGGTGTATTTTGCTTGCGTGTAACTCTCATACATTCCCTGGAAAGTAATTACTGTAGGATGGAATTAGGGATCCAGTCACTGATTTGGCCTCACTACGGGCTTGCGCTGCAGGAGCATTCAAGGACTACTGTGTAAATGGCACTTCAGTTATCGAGGACACCTTGCCGTCAGTGCACTCATGCTTTTTTTTTATCAACAACAGCAACAACCAGTGTAATCCCCATCCAAGGGTTTTTTTTTCCTTTTTTTTTTTTTTGGGGGGGGGGGGGGGGGGGGGGGGGGGG
>ONZK01002013.1:34327-47056 GCA_900322385.1 Pharnaceum exiguum | reverse complement strand
CCAATTATAATCATTCAATTTAAAAGAACACACGAGTGACACACCCTCTTGGCCCCTTTCCATCATAGACTCTCTCCTCCCTTAACATTCCCATCGGTCATTCTTGTCTATCCATCAAAATGGTGGCAGGTTAAAGAAAGCAAATGCTTTTTAGCTAGTAAATTAATTATGCAAATAGAAAAATGCATTTGAGTTTCTATAAAAACGCATTTAGGTAGTAGCGAAAATGCATTGAGGTTTACAATGTTCTAGGTACATCTAGGTGTACCATACAATTTGCCCTTTTCCACTCTCTTTTACACCTAGGTGATGTGATGATGTTATTTAATAAAAGTATGAGAGAAAATTAGTCTTTCATGAACCAAATGTGCTTTTCTCAAAACTCCTGCATTTCCTAATTGTGCAAACTGCAAAGGAGAGACTAGTACTTAATAGAACTGTAGAAACTAGAAACAAATAACATACTATTTTTATTTTCATTAGCACGTTCTGTGACCCTATTTTACCACTACCTGTCAAGATGTTTATAATGTAGCACATTTGATTAAACCCACAATTCGTTCAGAAAACAAATGTAACAAACGGAGAGTAAGCAAACAGTAATAAACAAAAACCTGCCGTAAGCGGAATTTCCAATGGAAAGCACAGAAGTGATTTTGGTGCCGGCTTTTTTCTCTAGCCACGGCAGGTAATCATCGTCTTTGCTCACTACTGCCTATCAATCGAATAATAAAACAAAACAAAACAAAACATCCCAATTATAAAAAGTAAAGCAAAGCAGATAAAGGAGAATTCTAGATAAGTAACTTAAGTGTAGAACGTAACAAGTGTTTAATCACCTGGACATTATCGGTGGTGACAGTGGGAGCAGTATTGTGTCGGTGGAATTTTACGAGGAAGTTATTGTGGGACTTAAATTGGCGGTAAATGGGAGGTCCAATTTGTATGCTGGGAGTTAGAGCCATTACGATTATTCGAAGAGGAGATTTCTGAGAGCATATATGAGGATAAAGTCATAGAGTATAAAGTACATGAGACGGGTCGGGTCATATAAATCCATATCCAACTGTGTGGTTTCTAAATATTTTGGGGCGATTACAAATTAACCAAATCCAACGGGCCTGGTTATGGCCTATGGGCATGTCTTGGCTCCTGACTAGTCGGTCTGAGTTAGCTCTAACCCATTTGGTGTAAATGTTGTTAATTGGAAGACAAAAATGAAAAAGAATAAAAATTCCCAGCATCTCTTCACAACATTAAGAAGTGGCACTATTCAGCACACATTTTTTTATAACAAAAATGATGATGAGGCACAGGATGCACCAGTACAATTAAATGAAGTTTAATAAAATAAATATTTATATTAGTAAATAGTCATATATTTACATTTTTTTAACTAGTTTTGAGTAATTAAATGAAGTTAGTGATGTTTTGTGAGAATAGTTTAGAAGAGTAGTTTGTCATTCAAAAAACACTTCATGAAATGCAAATGACATCAATTATTTCACTATTTAAGAGCATTTATACTATAAATTTTTCAATCGCTAATTCTATATGTACCAAATAACTCATCTATTATTTATTAGTCAAATCTACTAGACACCAAGTGTTAACTATTAATTAACTCCTCACCCTTGATTCTGACCACCAATAAGGTCATGAAGGTGATGTACGATTTTATTACTCTATTTTACACCTAGTGTAAACTTAGACCTTGTGTATGTGGCAATTAGAAGTGAAAAAAATAAAAGTGAAAAATAGTTATTAAGAGCCCCATGTCTATGCAAGATATCAATTTTATGAGAATTATTATTAATCATATCTGAATTGCTATTAGTCATGTAATAAATAGGCAAAATTATTGGCAATAATCGCAAGTTGGTGACATTATCTCAAAATAATCTCAAGTTAACATATTTCTGAGAATAATCCCAACTTGCTCGACTTTTCACCTAGACAGATTAATTATGACTAGAAAACTATTTTCAGGTGAAAGTTTGCTTATATAGCTAAATAACATGCGCCTAATGCTGACTTGGTCTCTTGATTAAGTTAAATGAGAGCACATGAAACCCATGTGACTCTCAAATCACCTTTTCCTCCTCTCATATAAGGCCTTGTTTGGGTGAAGAGCGCTGAGCATGAGCGTTTAGTATTTTGTAGTTGTAAGAGCATTTTTTACTAGATAAAAATGTTCTTTGACATGTTTGGTAAAGAGTAATTTTGAGGACCCAAAATACTCTTTGTTAAATGCTGTTGTGAGTACCATTTTCACTATTCACCACAATTTACACTACAAAACTGCTAACTGTTACCAAACAACTCATACCAACTAACTGCTAGTCAAACCTAGTAACTGCTGATTACTTACAACTAACCGCTAACTGCTCATACTTTTTCCCAACAAGGCCTTAACTTAATCATGTAGCCAAGTCAATATTATGCGTATGTGCACATAAGCAAGCCTTCACCTGAAAATAACTTTCTAACCATCATCAATCCGCTCAGGTGAAAAATCGGGCAAATTGAGATTATTTTGAGAAATATATTTGGGATTATTTTTAAATAATGACTTAATTTGTGATTATTCCCAACAATTTTACCTAATACAACAACAACAACAATCGAGTGTCTCCCCATTAGATGGGGGTGCTCGGGGTCGAGATGTACGCAACAATTTTACCTAATAAATACTACTATTAGTCAATAGTAATAGGCAAAATTGTTGGGAATAATCCCTATTTGGGTCGAATAATCAGGAATAATCCCTACTTGGGAAATAGCTGGGAATAATCCCTACTTGGTCACCTGTAGCCAACAGTGGTCCCTTGGTCACCGGAGATTGGTTTTCCGGCCATATACTGTACATGTGACATAAAAATACATGCCACGTGTACAATATATTTCTGTTCATGTACGTATTCATACTCCCAACTCAGCGTATGGCATGTGTTTTTATGCTACGTGTACAATATATTTCTGTATATGTACGTATTCCTACTGCCAACTCAGCGTATGGCATGTGTTTTTATGCCAAGTGTATAGTATATGGCCGGAAAATCCATTCCGGTGACCAAAGGGACCACTGCTGGCTACGGGTGGCCAAGTAGGGATTATTCTCAGCTATTTCCCAAGTAGGGATTATTCCTGATTATTCGGCCCAAGTAGGGATTATTCCCATCAATTTTGCTATAGTAATATAATGATGATGTGGTACTGGGTTCAACCGTAAACCGGGGCACCATAGAACCGCTGGGTGGAAGAATTTAAGAGTTCCATTTGAGAGAGAGGTGAGATATATCAAGTTATCAACTGCATGAGTCAAGTGTCGGCATACAGATGGCCAACTTATATAGGACACATAAACCGTCTTAATTTTGAAAGGTCCGTATGTCCCCTCACTGGCCGTGCTTAAAGCATTTATAATTATAACCAACCAGTGTACAAGTTGTATTTCTTTAAGCATTCAATATGTATGGATTCAATATGTGGAGAAAACTATTTCGACTAAATTGAGGCATGTGTTTGAATGTACACGGCAGATAGACAGACATGGGCATAAATAGCAAGCATGTGCTTGATTAACCCAATTTAATGCCTATATATGATCACATTTAATATGCATGATCACATTACGTGGCGTGTTGGAAATAGTTGAATAAGGCTGTGTTTTGTTCGTTTGTGATACTATAATTCAGTTTTTTCCAATTCTGTTTAGTTCAGTTCAGTTTTAGTTATAAGTGTCACTGTTGTCTTCAGTTTATGTCAGTTCAGTTCAGTTTCAATTCATGATTAAATCGGTCTTCAGTTTATTTCAGTAATATTTGAGACCGATTGCTTGATACTGAAGTAAATCGGTCTCAAATAGGGTTTTTCTTGTACCGATCAGTTCCTTCCAAAGAAACAAAACACACTGGAAGTGATACTACTGCCCATTGATGGAGGTTTAGTGGTTTTTGTCTTCTTTATTAATAAGTGTAATACCCATTCACAAACCAGTTGCAAATACTACATTGTTTCACATACAGTTTTCTAGTGCAATACTCTCCTTTTTTATTATTTGACAAAGAGTGCAATACTTAGATCATAACCTTGGATGTACATTATTTCGTAAACTCCTTTTGTTTTTCTCACTTATCTTAGTTCTAATCCCTTAAAGAAACTAATAACCCAACTCTAAATCATCTACAGTAATTATCAGGGTGTATGATATAATTGCACGTAGATGATGACACATTCAGTGCATTTTGTAAGAATGTGACTTGCAACTATAAGCGGTAAGCCGGTAAGTAAGCAAAATGAAAAGTCTTTACTCTGTCTTATCTCAAGTATAAATTGCAAATTTGCAATAAGTAGTGTACTGTCATAGCTCATCATCTTAGTTTACATATAGTAGTTCAATTTAAGTGAGTTTAGTACTCCGTATACATCACTTCAATTCGGTTGATGACACAAACCATATCTTAATGTTAAAGTTAAACATTAGTAGAAGAAAAGAGAGTTGATTAAGTGGTAGAGAGCACACCTTCAACCCCTAAGGTTGGAGACTCGATTCTTACCGGCGCCTCCATTTACACAAAAAAAAAAGAGTTAAACATTAGTAGGCCTATCCATCATAACATCAACATCGTAAGCCCAGTATCATTGCATTAAACATTGTACAACTAGTCAACTATCCAGTAGATGAGTGCAGTGCTAATTTGCTATCAATTTTATTTCTGTTCCAACCATTTTACCGATCACCATAAATTAACTAAATAAATGCCGACAGCTACACACAGAGATCATAAAAGCTTTCTGAACATCAAAAAAACAGAACATAAAAGCTTTCCATATTCTGTAAAATTTGCATAATTACCCATGGGTCCATAAGCATAGGTATGGTGATCAAAGGTGCAGAGAAACGACAATACTTTGCAGATGACTTGGGTCCGATCCTAGCAATTGCTCGATCTAAAGATTGCATCTGCTATCGGTGCAAATTCAAACAATATGGCCACAAACAATGAACATAGAGGGAAAACCAGAATATTACTACCGTAGTTTGATTGGAAAAACAAATATCTAAATGAGCTAATATGATTTGTGAAAATTTAAATGTGAACTTACTTCCCAGTTCGGACACTAGGATGAATATTAAGTAAGGTTTGTCCCGGCCCATGGAGTAATGTAATTGATTTTTACAGATCTTCATACGTGCTTTTCACCCAAAACAAAAGAGGATTTGACAGAAAAAAAAGGAAGAGGAAGGTACTCATATAATATGTGAAAGGTAAGAAATAAAGAATGTCAACAATGTGCGTAGAACTGTCATTTATCAAGCTTGATTACATACATTTTGTTATCTATTGACTGCAATTTTTGTATTTTACTATTTCACCTCCTTTTGTTCTTACTTCCTAATAACAATGAAAAGTAAAACAAGATCCTAAAGAAAAAGCCCCAAGCCACGGTGATCCATAAACAATTCCATTTGCTAAAGTCAGTCATTCCTTGCAGCCCGAGAATGTCAACACCAGTAGTGAAACAAGTCGAGGGGGTCATAGGTATGCCTAATGTATGATCGATTGTTTGAAGTAGCTTCAGCTTCGTGTTGTCAGGGGCCTGTCCGAGGAGGGTGTTGTCAAATAATTGGACACCTCGAATAAAACATTTTTCAGGATTGTTAAGCTCATTTCGCAGGACAGCTTCGTAGGGATACTTCACCAGTGAAATATAGTGGAACCAAATCCAATAGTCGGGGATTCGATCACGGTTAATGTAGAAGCCGGAGAAGAGAAGGAAGTAACCTTGGATTGAGACAAATATAATATAGGCAAGCATGACGTGAGGGACAACACCCGAGCAAAAGGTCACGAAAGCATTGCCTGCCCAAAACGAGGCAAGTATGATCCCAAAGTAGAACAAGAAGCCGGAAATACCTCCATCTAGGCCGACTGACCAAAATGTGGTTGCGGCATAGGCAATCGAGACAAAGATCAAGGACGGGAGAGTGTCGATGGCATGTGAAAGGACATAGGAGGAGGGACGATAGGCATTGAAAGCGGTCTCCCGTGTGAAGATGAACCTCTCTTGGATGAAGATTGGGATGGCGTCTGCACAAATGAAGAAGACCGAGCTAACAGCATAGGCCGAGAACGATAACCGCTCATAGACCCCCCTAGGGGAGTTGTCAAGCTGCCAGAATACAGTGGCCAAGATGAACCCAGTGATTAATACAAGTCCCAGCCGGATAGCAAATACCTCTGGCTGACGACGGGAGTTTATTATTGACCTTTTCGACAATGTGATCATTTCAGCCCAAAACGGGTTAGCAAATGTTGGCACCATAGTTACCGGACTAGCATCACTATTCGTAGGACCAGAAACAAGCTTCCCTCTGGAGATGCTCAAGCTGATAGCCTCCTTGAGCGAGCAACTGCTCCGAGTGTCCTCAGGGGCGCTCTCTTTCCCCTTGGAGTACTGCCACTTCTTGTTGAACTCAACAAGTTCTTTAGTCCCATTCGTTGAAGTCTCTAGCTCTCGGATGAAGTCCAAGGCAAATTCAGTCTTGTTCTCATTTTCAGGTATAGGGTGCCCGAAATGTGCAAAGAACAAAGGCAAATCGGAAGGTGTGCCACTGAAAACGGTTTGCCCACGAGACAGGAATATTAGCCTATCCAACAATTTCACTATACGGTAACTTGGTTGGTGAATAGACATTATCACTATACTGCCACTTTGAGCTATCTTTTGTAGTACCTTGATTACCATGAAGGCCGAGGTAGAGTCTAAACCTGAAGTAGGCTCATCCAAGAACAAAATGATCGGATCGTGGATAATATCGACCCCAATCGACACCCTTCTCCTCTCCCCTCCGGACACCCCACGGTGGCCCTCGTCTCCGATTACAGTATTAGCAGCAGCTCGTAAGCCCAATTGGTCGATTAGTTGCTGAACTCTAGCCTTCTTCTTTGACTTGGAGAGTGAACGAGGGAGCCGAAACTCGGCTGAGAACATGAGGGTCTCTTCCACGGTTAACATGGGGAAGAGAAGATCATCTTGCATGACATAAGCTGAGATTACCTTCAATAAACGTGATTCTAGTTCCTCACCATTAAGGGTGATGCTCCCCTTAAGGCTTTCTTTTGCTATGCGGTTAGCCAAGGCGTCTATTAGAGTTGACTTCCCAGAGCCACTTGCACCAAGCACAGCCATGATTTCTCCTTCGCGAGCCTCACCAGAGATGTCATTCAGGAGGGATTTCTTCTTACCAGTTGGCTGGCGATTGTCGATCAAATTTTGCCTAGAGATGGAAGGTATAAAGTTGAACCTACGATGTAGGTTGACTGAGTAAGTGAGATTGTTGAACCGAAGGAGGAAGGGTATGGGCTTGGGATGGTATACCTCGAGAGCTTGGTGGTGTACTAAAGTACCGTCACCATTAAGCAGCTGCTCTAGGGTGGGTGAATATGCACCTTGATTAGTGTTCCCACCATTACTTCCCTCAACGTACAGGGCATAGTAACTACTGTTTGATGATGAATTGTAAGGTAGTAAGGGAACGGGAGAGGAAGTGATTGAACTATCTTGTATCTCTCGGGGCATCTTTTCTACTGTTTCTTTCATGTTTGCAATGTTAAGGCTTATGTGTTTATATAGACTTATCAGATTTTGGTACATATATAATAGGCCCTTTAGAGTGGCATAATTAACATAGGATTTTCACTTTTGGCTTTCCCTGTATCCCACGGTCACGGTGTTCTACCATATATGGTTCAAAAGATGCATTAATTATCAATCTATGGCTCTATGCACATAAGCACGCGATTAAAATATAAAAAGTACGACTTCAAGAGTCAAAATCGAATGTGAAAACATACTCCTGGAAAACGAAAATTGAATTTGACATTTTAGACTCCACTGAATGATCCATTTTTTAGATTATATCACTTTTCCGCCACTTTATGCAAGCTGCACATTTTAAATCAAAAATTAAAAAAATGTGTTCCTCGCGTTATTTGAGCTGACGTGCTACCGTGGCCAGTATGCGTGTCTCTTCTTATAAACGATTCATGACCACAAAATCCAACCGAAACGCAAGTCAAATGTTACTGGTCTTTTGAGCTTAATATTTTTCATCCTCTCGTGCGTTATACACACAACAACGGAACAAGTCTTTTTTTTTTTTATAACGGAACAACTCTTTGGTACTTTTTTTTTTTGGCGAAATTGATAGAAATAATCTCTATTTGGGTCAATTATTTCAAAATAATCTCAACTTTAAAAATTGCTGGGAATAATCCATACTTGGACTATTATAGCCCGAAACGATCTAATGAACTTTTTACAACAAGTTTTTTTGATAAATTAAACCTTATTTAGCCATCAATTTTAATTTTGACTATGAAATACATTAATTCTAATGAATATATGCATAACCAAAGTTCTTATTTTACATTTTGACATATTTTAAAATGTCATGAGATCATTCTAGGCTACAATGGTCCTAGTAGTGATTATTCCCAACAATTTTTGAAGTTGGGATTATTTTGGGATAATCGGCCCAAGTAGGGATTATTCCCAACAATTTTTCCTTTTTTTTGTCAAGAAAGTCTTTGGTACATAGAAATAGTTTTTTCGCCCATTTTTTTAAAGAAGATAACGATGCGGCTCAAGACCCAATTCTATGCGGATCAGACACTTGGAGAGGAAGTTGGGGGAGTTATTCCTCCGAATGTCTCTAGTGGAGGTTAAACATGATCTCAAATGACAACCTTACTACTAGACCAACCCTAGCTGGTTTTAAAAAGATAATTATGTCACTCCTCTTAATTTTAAAAGAATAAAAGATAAATTTCATTACTTTTCGTAGTTAATTGTTTTAAATTATGGGTAAATTTATACTGGATTCATGTAATAATGTAATTTATTTTTTGAGAACAACTTGGAAATAAGTAAATAATGTAAATATTGATCAACTTGGAAAGGATACTAATAGATGTAGCCTGAGCCGATCTGCCCTATCAAGTGTATTGGAAGTTTTGGATTTGAGCATCCACTCGGATGAGTCTGGATCTTCTCCACTGCGGTACTCTTTCAGTACACAGCACTGTGAGAGGCCGGGGAAGGAAGTATGTTTTATGTTCCATTAAAATAATTCCTTCCTCCATCTCACATTAATATTAAGTACTGGAAAAGTACCTCAATGGACAAGATCCTTGCCCAGTTTCGACTAGTTTATGAAAATGTTGAGCCTGTGTGGTACTAAAATACTACAATGTGCATGTTTTTGTTGGGTGGTCGGGGTCCACAAATAATACTCTACTAACTTAAACTGTAGTATAGAGAAGTAGAGGTCGATCCCACGAAGACAAACGATGGTAAATTTAAGCCAAAAACTAAACTAAACTGAAGTGAACTAGGCCATCTCCTAAAACGACTAGGGACTAGGGACTAATGACTCACGACTAGCAACTAACCGCAATTAAGAAAACTAATTTACAGAGAACTAACATAAACCAATTGAACTCAACAAAATAAAACTGAACTATTGAACTGAACTAGTGTAAAAAACGCAACTAGTTGTTCCCACAAAGAACTGAAACGACTAACTAACATCTTACCATCATATCCTAACTATTTCACCCTAGGAGAAGCATATAGAAATGAAGTAAACAACGACTAAATTACTGAAGATGAACTGGACGAATAACAAAGTTAAATTGCAACTACACTTGACGGACATGTTATGGAACAAGCAATATTAAACTAGACTTGATGAACAATGTTGAATCTAACCAAAGAATTTAATTGCAAATAAATAGAGAAAATTTGGACTGAACAAACAGAACTGGAACTAAATTAAATTGCAATAATCAAACTGATGGAACAATGAATAATTCGATTAAAACTGAAATTGAACTAGTAATAGTGCAATGGAGATTGAGAAAACAATAAGCCCTAAACTAAACTACTAACTAAACTAAAACTAAATTAGGATATAACCCTTTGAGTTGAGACCGAGAGCTATATATACATACGTAGTGTGTTTTGAGGAGGAGTAGACTTGAATGACAAGGGATCGACAAGCCCATCAAACCGTAAAGTGAAGCTATTGTTCTTGAACCTTCGTTGGGCCTTTCCTTTTCTTCTGGTAATTTGTACGAAATGAAATTAGGAAAGGAAGAAAATAACTAATCTTGGATGGCTATGATTGATTGTCCTTTTCCTTGTTGTCGTTTGTAGCCTTTGATTCTTTTCCCTTTTTTTACTTTCCTTTTCTCCAATTCCCTTAAGCCATCACGTGAGATCTTTGGGCTTCTTTTCTTTTTCTTTTTTTTATTTCCTTTATTTTCTTTTCTTGTTCAACTCTTCACGTCTACTTTGGCCTCTTTTCTTTTTTTTTTCTTTGTCAATTTTCCATTTCGGCTCTGTCCAGCAACAGCTACACTGTACAAACTTCATCTGCAAATTCGGAGGTGATCCCGATATTATCTTTTAAAACTCCAAACAGAAAAGTTGTAGAGCGCATTCCCAGGTTTCCAAAACATCTTGAAGCAGCTCCATCTGATTTCAAACGAAGGAGATATGGTCTGTGCACGTTATGTTGACGGAACTGTCCGATTTCACAGTTTAAGCTCGAATTGGACCGTAGTTCTCCAAATGTACCTAAAATATAAATGTAACTTAATAAGACCATATAGGGACATATTATTATCAAAAGACCCAAAAATAACAAATGAAAATATGCACAATTAAGCACTCATCAGTTTTCTTATATATTTTTTTTGTTTACACATTTCTTTTGCAAGCGTAATTCGTTATTGTTATTTTTTAAAAGTATATATATTTAATTAGGTGAGCTAATGAGTATTGACAAGTCAATTTATAAGGTGTAGTTTGATTATATACTAGTTCATTTCATGTGTGTTGCATGAAATACAATTATATGCTTTAATATTTGTGCATGTTCTTTAAAATTTTATATTTTAATTTGTGTATATTTTTTTAAGGAAATATATATTACAATTTTTTGTACGACTAATCGACTTAAAGTAAACATTTATGATAAATATAGACTAATTACATAACCAAGCGTTCGATGCAACTATTGACTATTTCTCTTTTCAAAATCGAAGTAGGGTGTGTTTTGTTCGACTGTAAGTTTGAACTGTTACTAAACTAAACTGGAAATAAACTGAAAAAGATGATTTGAACTAGAAAAAAATAAGCTGATAAAAACTGAACTTAATTGAAAAAAACTGAAATGTATCATTACAGACAAATAAAACACATCCTTAGCCTTGTATTAGTCTATCAATGTTCTTTTTCTTCATTTTTTTTCTTTATGAACAAATAACAATTGTTTTTTTTGGTTTATGCTTATGTGCATGGAGAACAAAGAATTACTTATGTCGAGTAATGGGTGGAGATGTATTGAGTAGTTAGAAATGGGTAATGTGATGAATGAGAATTAGCGTCCGTTTTGTTTGTATGAAAGGATCTGAACTGAAAAAAACTAAACTGAATTGAAAAAAGCTTATTTGTGGTACTATGGATAAACAAAATACAACTTTAATCAAGGGATAGTTTCTAGTCAACTCCCTTATCCTTTTGTTTTTATACTCTCCATCATTCTTGAAAAGCAATTTAATCCATTCTACGAAAACTATCGTTTTTAATCTTTTAAAGTTTTTCAATCTAAAAACCAGTAGTATAATCAAAAGGACTATTTTTTATAAGGGATATATATATTCATTTCTTGATCTCAACTATAGTTTAAGGACTTTAAGTTTGCATAGACTACAGTACTCACGTTGTAGACATTGGTCTTAGGATTCGTTTATTTCACCAAGGGAATTTAATTCCTATATGGGATTTGCAAAATGATGGGAATGTAAGAGTGATGGGAAAGTTATAAAATTGTTTGAATGAGCGTGGGAATGAAAACCCCATGGGAAAATCATAATCTCTAGAGGGGGTTTGGAAATAAAATTCCTATAATATTGGGGAAAGTGATTCCCATGGGAACACAATTCCCATTTATAATGGGCAATCAAACTACAAAAAAAAAAGGAAATTTACCATTTTAGATACCTGAGCTATAACATAATACCAAAGTGGGGTCCAAAGTATTCAATATGTCAAACATGATACCTGTACTTTTGAACGTTGTACCAAAATGGGACCCCAAGTAGTTTTCCGTCACAGAAACTGATCAAGTTAGGGTCATTTGAGTAATTTTGCATGCATGATTTGTCAGGATTATTACATACCCCCCTAAAACAAGGAAACAAAAGGGAAAACATATTTTCCTCCCTACAATATACTCTTATCCTAATAAAGCCCAATCTCACTTAAAAACACTATCTCTCTTCCACTTTTTTCTCTCTTTGTCTCTCCCTCGGAGTTTATCTTCAGCTCAATGATGTAGACAAATCCTGCGTGCAAAATTACTCAAATGACCCTAACTTGAATAGTTTCTGTGATAGAAAACTGTTTGGGGTCCCATTTTGGTACAACGTTCAAAAGTACAGGTATCCTGTTTGACATATTAAATACTTTGGACCCCAGTTTGGTATTATGGTATAGATCGGGTACCCAAAATGGTAAATTTCCAAAAAAAAAAAAGTTAGAATATTTTCAAGATATTGTCCCACATTGGTAGTTTATATGGGATGTGTAGTCTTTATAAGTGTATGTGTTATATGGACTATTAAGTATCATGGGCCTAGTATGTATTGGGCC
>ONZK01002013.1:5511-20324 GCA_900322385.1 Pharnaceum exiguum | reverse complement strand
CCTCTCCATTTATATGTGGTTTATTGGCCTTTTGTCATCCCAAGGTTAAGACATCAAGTCTTCGGCACACCGGGTGTACGCGTACGTACACCAGGTGAATTTGTAACTAATTACAAAATGACTGACTAGTGGTATTAAAAATGTGACTAATTATGATATATGCTGTAATACAAGTTATAAATCCCCTCGGCATCCGTGTACACCGGGTGTAGTTATGAATTGCAGAGGTTAAGATCATTTTGATAAATAACGATCGGGTACTTGATAATTATACATAAATGGAAAGTTGTTTTATTATCATCTTATGCAAAGAGTGTGCAATTTGAAGAAAAATGGAGAGATTAAAAATGAAGAGGGTCCAAAACTAACAATTTGATGGAAAATTCTCAATAAACTTTAGTATACGGAATTCTTTTTAATTTTAAAATTACAAAAATTACATAAAATTGAAATGAATTGGGAGAAATTAAACTAATTTGGAAAAAAGCTGATTGAAAAGTAAACTAAAATATAAATTTAAATGTAAATTAATTATAACCTCAAAATTCCGAGTAGCCATAAGAAAAATATTTCTCAAACCGTAAAAGTATGACTTGTCTAAATATTATAAAATAAGGGAAAAAAATAAAGGCGAAAAAAATAAATAAAAGATAAAATTGTAAGGCGAACGAAAGAAAAACAAAGAGTTGCAATTCAATGAGTCCATCCTATACAACTAGTTGTATGGTGCAATATTGATATGTTCTATTGGTGTAGGTATAAGGAGCGTTATTTAGTTGATATTGATATCATTTAGCTCGGGTTTTGTATTGAAAGCTTACATTTCGTCTATTTGCGATCATCATTGTAAATTGAGGGATTTGAGCTAATTATCATGAAGCTTATGGCAATCGAGTGCCTTAGGTGTAAGGAGGCATATTGGGAAGAATAAAGACGATTGGAATTGCTCGGAAGGCGCAATAAGAAGGTTTGGATCGAGGTGGAGAAGCTCGGAAACAAGAGCCTCAACTTGTGGCCAAATAGCCACAAGTTGAGGCTGATCTTACAGGCAATCTGCATCAGCCGAGCCACAACTTGCGGATGATCTTTTCGAAATTAATAGCTAGTCTGCATGAGCCGCAATTTGCGGCTCTCAGCGATCAACTTGCGGCTCTGCGCTGGTTTTGTTTTTTTCTTCCGAATTTTATTAATTTTTTGATATTTTTTAGTAGTTATTGGGCAATTTTGGAAACCCTATATATGGGTTTTGCCTCCAGTTTCATAAGGTTATCTTGACATTCATTATTTTACAAAGAAATTCTCTAGAAGATTATATATGGAGAACTAATCTCCTCTCTTGGTTTGATTAGTTGAAACTATTGAATTCTACAAACTGTGAGCTTGCTCTTCTCTCTTTCTACTCTTAAATATTAATTGCTCTCTTGCTATTATTTTTATGATTAACACTTGTTTTCTCTAGGGTGTACAACTAGTTGCAGGTTTGTGTTGGTTATTTGTTGGAATTGATATTGAATCCGTAACTGTTCAATCCCTCTTTTCCAAGTAGCAACTATGGTTTATTGATGCATACTTTTCATGGTTAGTAATTCATAGAGAGAGTAATACATTGATTGAATACTACCGCTTGTGTTAGTATTATCTTTGTTTATTGATATTTCTCCAAATTGATTATTGCTGCAGTTAGATTAAATTCAAACGCTTGTTTTGGGTTGTTTAATAGTTAGGGTTATATATGAACACGTTTCATTATAAATAGCTAAAGTTAAGGAGAAATAGGAATTCAGTTTTCACAATAGAGTATTCAAGAGGAGTAGTTAGAAGTGATTTCTATGATCAGTTGGTAAATTCAGTAGTGGATATTAATTCGACCAAGACTAGTTCCCACTTGTTTTCACTCGTCGTTTAACTAGCCTACGTTAGTATAATTAGCTTTAGTTGATTGTTAAACTGAAAATCCCCCATAAATGTTTACGATTTCGAACATTAAAAGTCCCCTTTCCTCGTGGATACGAACTGTACTTCCCTATCTGTTGTAATTAATAATAGGAAATAAGAATTAATTTGAACGCCTTGACAAGCACTTCACAAAATATACAACCCAATAAAATAAAAAACATCTTTTTTCTTTTACGTGTTCCCCATCCCCCCTTCTTCCTCCCTTTGCTTCTCATGTTTCATATTTTAGTTCTCTCTCTCCTCACAAACCCGCCATTTCACTCATTCTGTACATTCTCCACTCCTTTTTCACAAGTAAAACTCCATCTCAACTCTCTCCCTCCTAATTTCCCTCTCCCTTCCTTAGAAAAAACCCCACTCTTTTCACACAAAACAAATTCCTCATTTATTTTTCTCCTTAAAAAAATCTCTAAGTTCCCTTCTCCCTTCATCATAAGAAAAACCCAACTCAATTGTCTCTCCTAATGAAATTTTCCAAGGTCACAAAATGAACTTGGGGGGTCACAATCAGAGGTCACAAATCAGGGGTCACATATTGAACTAGAGGGGTCACAAATTGAACTTCAAGGGTCACAAATCGAACTTTAAGTGGTCATGAATTAAAAAACTAGGGGTCACAAATTATGCGTGATTAAGTCACAGATTAAAACACGAGGGTTCACAAAATGGCGGTAGGAAGATAACCCCGAAAAGGGGAAGTGGTGCGGGTAAAGGTGGAGAGATCACGAGAGTGGTTGAGTTTTGTTGTGGGTCAGATTAGGTTTGAATATAATGTGAGAGATTTTTATTGGGTTTTGATTGGTGGGTGTATGGGTGCGGTGGCAGCGGCCGTAGGTGTCGACGGGAAGTAATTATGGTGCTTGATGAAAGTGGTTGTGGATGAGTGAAGGGAGATCGTGGTTTAACATATAAAGATTACTTATCCTATCTACTTAGTTAGTTTATTTAGAGTCTAATTTAAGGTGTAACAATAAGTCATAAGCATGACTAGGAGTACTAGGACCATGTAAGTACCCCACTAAGGGTCCTTCGCGAAGGTCCGTACAGACAGTAAAGACGAACCCACACATATTCAACTTTCTGCGTCACAAACTCACAATAGTGACAACGGTGAAATGAAATTACTCTTTGCTTAGCGGTAACATGAATATGAGGTGTAGAAAGATTACGAATTGAGATCTTCTTCAGTAACTGACATCTCAAGTACCACAAAACCCCATAAAAAGTGTGATTTGCAAATGCCAAAAATAATTAAAAACAGAACGATAAATCTTACTTTCTCTCTAACTCTCTCCTACCTGAAATCCCAGTTACCGGAGGAGATTTACACTCAAAGATTACATGTCGCACTCTTTTCCAAAGTCACCAAAATTGAGCTAGGTATTTGATTTCTCTAGCAAATCTACAACGCTTTCAACATAAGAGGGCTTAGGGCTAATAGAAACACCTATTGAGGAGTTGTGATTATGATATTCTTGGGTCGCGGAAGGAATAAAGGAAGTGAATGAACGCCTCCCAGTTTTTTTTGTAAGGCAAAAAGTAAACGAAATTCTAAATGATAAACCTCAAACCAAACAAAAGCATGTTTATCTGCACAGTTAAAAAGAAATATAAAGAGAAGGAGGGAAAAATTAATTTAAAATGTTTACAATATATTTTAGTGATAAACGTTAGACGAAATTGTTGAAAACCCCCTTTTATATAGTCACTTTTGTAAGAGCTCCCCTTTTATAAAAGTTTTTGTAAACAACCCCCTTAAAAGACATATTTCTTGCTATCAACCACCTAAAATCATTGAAATAACTTAAATGCCCTTCGTTTGCACCACAAACTCCATTCCCGTTTCTATTTCTAATATAAACAAATAATCAAAACTAATTTTGGATTAACAAATTAGAAATTATCTCCATCTAACTAATTATCATCAATTATCATAGTAATCATCATAATTAGAGTGCGAAAAAAAATAATTAATGGACTTTTGACAGTGGCCAATTAGGCTACATTTCACGCTCCATCATCTTTCACCACAATCAACCCTATTAATCTACGCCAAATTAACTCCCATTATCTTTCCTAACTTCTTTGTCATTCAATCATTTACTTAAACATCTTTTTTTTCTTTATATTTTAATTACCTTTTCACTTACTTTACCTCTTTGAGCATAAGAAAATTATGAAAATGCTTGATTTTGTTAACCATTAATGATGATGGGATAATGAGTATAATTGATGATTGGGGATGACAAGGAGAGAATATTGTGGTATTATATTAATGAGAACACTAAATTACTAGTGGTGAATGAGGTAATATATTAATTATATTAGCAAAAAAACTATTTTTTAAGAGAATTGGTAAGTTAATAATCAAAGATACACGCACAAACAGCGAATGGGGTACAAGCGAGGGTAATTTGGTCTTTTCATGAGGTTTAGGTGGTTGTTCACAAGAAAATTGGTCTTATAAGGGGGTTTCCTACAAAAAGTTGTATAAAAGGGGTGTCCTTATAAAAACGTCTATATAAAAGGAGCTTTCTAACAATTTTGTCCAAACGTTATTTGAAGTTTTTTTGGCAAGACTGTGTGTTTTGTTCGTCTGTAGTAATAGAGTTCAGTTCAGTTTTTTCAGTTCAGTTAAATCTCAGTTTATATCCTTTCATTCTACCAAAACACACCCTAAAACTGAAGTTTGTACAATTAAAATTTGAAAAAGGAAGAAGGTCTGTGTTCTGTGTAAGACATAGGGCCATGAATTCCATGCAGTAGGGGATAAGATCTTCTCCAGTTCCAAGTTCAATACTGAAGTGAACGAAATCTCGTGCATTATGCCCATTAGGCCATTATATATTGTGATAAAATGGAGTACATAGGATGCTTGGAGACAAATAAGAGAGGGGATTTGAGGGGATCGGAGAAATCTTACCCTGTAAAGCTGCACTGGATCCTCCCAAGGCTCCCATAATGGAGAAGATCCAGGTTCATGCATAAGTACTCCGTATTGCTCTAATGTAGTACTATACAAACTATTTAGCCAGTAGATCATTACAGATGTCATCAAAGGACAACTATATGGCACCTTGTTATCCGGATATCAGGATATGTCCATTACTTTAGGCAGTAGAATATCAAATCTATTAACTTCAACTCTGTTCCAACCAGATTGCTCATTGCTGGTCAAACAGGCAGCCTGCTGCAAAACAACAATAAATGAGTTGATGTCCTTGGCCCTTAGCAGTTAGCGATACCTGTACATAGATGGTAAATCAAGTACGGAGTATGAAACAACCAAAGTCCAAAAGCATGCAGCATTCCTTGATCTAAAGTTAACCAAAAAAAGTCCTTGGTTTGGAGCCCGTCCAGTAGGATATTTTCAGTAAAATTGAGCCTCCTCCGTTGCGCCATTTGCAATGACAGAGTTTTATACTCATGGATGAACTTGTGGCAAGATACATACTGTGATCCTTTCGTTCCCAAAAAGAGTTCACAATTTTATTTTTCATTGACGAATCTTAACCGTATAACTCTTGCTATCTTAAACTTTGGTAAAAGACAGGAAGTGTTAACTTGTTTTGAAGATGGGAGGGAGTATATATATAGTAGATACGACTATTATTGACTAGATACATTTGTATCAGACTATCAGTCCAAAGTTTTCCCATTCAGATGTTGAAGCAGTTAATTTTTCCCAGTAAACCCCATCGTACTGTGCCGCCAAATTAAATGGAATGGGCCAATTGGAACAATATGCCCTTATGAACTTGCTAACGAAATAAGTAGTTTGACAAGGGGAAAAATGTACAGAGCTTGTAACTTGTAAAGGGAGTACGGATCGATCTTTCTGCGCAGTTTCCCTGAAAATCAATCTCACTATACACTAAAAGAAATAACTCGAAGATAAATAGAAACGAAAAATTTGTGTGAACCGGTTTAATTTCATATATGAGACTGGGTTACAAGGTTCAAAATTGTATTGGTTAATGCAAAAGAAGAAAGATATGCAAGAGGTTTTTCTTTTTAATAATAATCGAGTGACACATACTCAACAAGACCACTTGTTTTTTTTACAATGGATAGCCATACTAAGGATATATCCGGAACAAACATTCCGTAAACAAAACAAATAAATATAAAACGGCCGAAATTTGTTTTCATAGCTAGGATATATGCTCAGGCCACTCTACTTCGGGAACTTGGTTAACTGAACAGTAATTGAATTGCCGTACGGAGTTCTTTTGACGTTGATCCTTGCATCTTTCTCAACCGAACCATGCCCTCAACCTTGCATCACATTTCTAGAATCACAAGAGAAAACAACATGCATGTCATCCTCAACGCCCATGAGGCCATGAAAATAGCATCATGAAGTGATAAAACAAGAATTAACAGTACAAATCATGGTTTGTGAAAGACTATTGTAGACGAAAGAAAGAGCGAGAAATTGACCACTATGAAAAAAGACAATAATAGGAACTAAGCAAGGTTTGAAAAGGTACGGGCCAGCTGAGCTTTGTGTGTGAAGAACAGCCATCTAACTATATAAGCTTGATTAGTGATTACATACCTTATTTTAAAGATCCACTTTTTTGATGCAATATACGTCGTCGTCCGGTTCACCACTTCGATCAGCTCCTCTTGTTCTTGCTCCCTAGTAACAAAGAGAAGTAGAACAAGATCCTAAAGAAAAAGCCCCAAGCCACGGTGATCCATAAACAAGTCCATTTACTCAAGTCAGTCACTCCTTGCTGTTTGAGAATGTCAACACCAGTAGTGAAGCAAGTTGAGGGAGTCATAGTTGTGCCTAATGTATGACTGAGTGTTTGAAGTAGCTTAAGCTTCGTGTCGAGAGGTGCCTGTCCGAGGACGGTGTTGTCAAATATTTGCACACCTCGAATAAAACATTTTTCAGGATTGCCAAGCTCATTTTGGAGGACGGCTTCGTAGGGATACTTAACAAGTGATATATAGTGGAACCAAATCCAATAGTCGGGGATCCGATCACGGTTAATGAAGAAGCCCGAGAAGAGGAGAAAGTAACCTTGGATTGAGACAACTATGATATATGAAAGCATGACATGAGGGATAACACCAGAGCTAAATGTGACAAATGAATTGCCAGCCCAAAACGAGGCAAGTATGATACCAAAGTAGAACAAGAACCCAGGTATACCTCCATCTAGTCCGACTGCCCAAAACGTGGTTGCGGCAAAAGCAATTGAGACAAAGATCAAGGACGGAAGAGTGACCAAAGCATGGGAGAGCACGTAAGAGGAAAGACGAAAGGCATTGAAGGCCGTCTCTCGTGTTAGAATGAACCTCTCTTGTATGAAAATAGGGAGGGCGTCCGCACAAATGTAGAAGGCCGTGCTCATGGCAAAGGCGGCAAATGATATCCGCTCATAGATCCCCCTAGGGGAGTTGTCAAGCTGCCAGTAAATAGTCGCCAAGATGAAACCTGTGATTAAAACAAGTCCCAACCGGACAGCAAATACTTCTGGCTGGCGACGGGAGTTTATTATTGACCTTTTCGACAATGTAATTATCTCAGCCCAAAACGGGTTAGCAAATGCTGGCACCAAAGAGGTCCGACTAGCATCACTAGTGGTCGGTCCCGACACAAGCTTACCCCTGGAGATGCTTGAGCTGATAGCCTCCTTTAGCGAGGAAGTGGTAAAATTGTCCCTATGGAATTGCCCCTTACACTGCCACTTCCTGTTGAACTCAACTAGTTCTTTAGTTCCGTTGGTTGAATTCTCTAGCTCTCGTATTAAGTCCAACGAGAACTCAATCTTGTTCTCATTTTCGGGTATAGGATGCCCAAAATCTGCAAAGAATATAGGCAAATATGAAGGCGTGCCTCCATAAACAGTCTGACCATGAGACAGGAATATTAGCTTATCCAACAATTTTACTATGCGGTAACTTGGTTGGTGAATGGACATTACCACTATGCTGCCACTTTGAGCTATCTTTTGTAGCACCTTGACTACCATGAAGGCCGAGGTCGAGTCTAAACCTGAAGTAGGCTCATCCAAGAACAAAATGATAGGGTCGTGGATGATATCGACTCCAATCGAAACCCTCCTCCTCTCCCCTCCGGACACCCCACGGTGTCCCTCATCTCCGATCACCGTATTAGCAGCGTCTTGTAAGCCTAACTGGTCTATCAATTGCTGAACTCTAGCCTTCTTTTTGGATTTGGAGAGTGAACGAGGGAGCCGAAACTCGGCTGAAAACATGAGGGTCTCTTCCACTGTTAACATGGGAAAGAGAAGATCATCTTGCATGACATAAGCTGAGATTACCTTCAATAAACGTGATTCTAGTTCCTCACCATTAAGGGTGATGCTCCCCTTAAGGCTTTCTTTGGCTATGCGGTTAGCTAAGGCGTCAATCAGAGTGGATTTTCCGGAACCACTTGCACCTAGCACGGCCATGATTTCTCCTTCACGAGCCTCACCGGAGATGTCATTCAGGATGGATTTCATTTTACCAGTTTGCTGGCCATTGTCGTCCGAACATTTTTTAGAGAAAGTGGATAGGCTGTTGAACCCACGACGTACATTTACGGAGTAAGTGAGATTGTTGAACCGCAGAACAAAGGGTTGGCCGGCCTGGAGCTCGGGATGATATAAAACCAGGGTTTGTTGGTGGACTAGAGTTTCGTCACTGCTCATTAGCTGCTCTAGGGTGGGTGAATATGCACCTTCATTAGTGTTGCCACCACCGCCACCCTCAACGTAGAGAGCATAGTAATTACTGTCTGATGATGATGAGATATAAGGTAATAAGGGAACGGGTGAGGAAGTTATTGAACTGTCTTGTACCTTTTGGGCCATCTTTGGTACTATAACGTTCATGTTTATTGCAAGACTTGTGTGTCAGTGTGTGTATATATATAGACTTCAGAGATAAGCTTATTAGGGCATATGAAATGGTATATATGCCTTGATGGTGCTTTTAGCCCATGTGTCACTTGCTTCCAATCTCTCAACCATTGCATGCTAAAAAGAAGTTGCCCAACAGTACAGATTTCCCAAGCAGCCTGCCTTGCAAAGCAGGGTGCTTGGCTTGCCTTTTTTTTTCTTTTTTTGTACGTTGTGATAAGACAAACCAAATGTAGTTTAATAATGACATTTTATTGTTTCGGACCCAAAAAAAAGTTGCTAGCTAGCTACTTGCTTTCATTGTAGATGAAACTCAAAACTTGCTTTAAACTGGGTTTTACTTAATTATGTGGGCATATGGGAGAGCAATTTTGCTAAGTTACTCCCAATGAACATGCCCTTAACGATGCTAGGAGCTTTGAAATGTTATAATGTAGGAGCAGGAGTGAGTCTAGCCTGAACTTGGAAAGATTCGGCTCATAAATTTTTAGGTAGATAGGCTCGACTTGAAGGCAAAGCTCACCAAGCTTTCACTTTAAGTTGACTAATAATCTAAGTAGGCTCGGCTCAATCTCAAGCTTTTGAAAAGCTAGTAAACCTTCGAGCTTGAGCTTAAAATTCACAATATCATAATTTATGCTCTCAAAATTTTGTGCTTGAAATAATTCGATGTGACATTTTTGTTTTATTTGAATAACTTGCATCGTAATCTATTTCCTTCTATGTAGTAGACTATATGTCTTTCAAAAAAATAATGTCAAAAATTATAAAATCTAAACTAATGTCCAAGACTCCTAACCGAATTCCTACTACTTAAAATAAAATGATTCACGTAACACAAGCCCATTATGAGACGAGGTCGAAACATTGACATTTCCACTTCTCTTTCTTATTATTTATCTCAATTTATGTAAATATAATAATAAAAAACAAATATAAAACAATAAAACATGAGATCATGAGCTTTGGAGGTTTGACTGGGTCGAGTTTGCTTGAGTAGTTTACGAGTCAGAGACTGTTATTATAACCTATGTGAAGTTGGAGCTAGGATCTTTAATTTGATTGGGTCGAGTTTGAGTAGTTCACGGGTTGGAGAGTATTATTATAGGTTTATAACCCATTTACGAGACAGAGAGTATTATTATAACCTATGTGAAGTTGGAGCTCGGATCTTTAATTTGATTGGGTCGAGTTTGAGTAGTTCACGAGTCGAAGAGTATTATTATAAGTTTATAACCCATGTGAAGGAGTACCTGACTTTAAGTTTTTGGCTTTCCATATTGAAGAATTTATGAGCTGAGAGGGAAAATCTTGTATTTCTTATGTTAACTAATGATATGAGAATCCATACATGGACGCATGGTTATCTCTAAAGTTCTTGATCTTCATACAAGAGGAGAGAGTTGCTCAAGTGTTAGAGAGTACACCTTTAACCCTTAAGGTTGGGGGCTCGATTCTTACCAGCCTCAATGCCACCTTTTACACCAAAAAAAAAAAATTCTGAATCTCCATTCACCAAAATTCAATATCTTTAATATTGCATATATACATCTAAATCAAACATGCACTCTCTAACATATAGAGTATATATATATCCAAAATAATTCCCCACAACTTAATACCATGATAATATATTTCCAATACTACCGTAACTGCACTCAAAATGAACTTGTCTTCATGTTCAACGCGTTTTTCAAGTCTTCATGTCCGTACAGTTGCTCCACAATGCAAATCCACAGACAAGTTTTTTTTTTTTTTTTGACAATGGATACAACACCCGGTCGAGACCAGATAACTTAAAAAGAAAATGGTGGTCGCTCTCGGTTTCTAGCCTTGATGGCTAGGTTATGAGCGGCCTCCACACTAGACCTAGGTACATGACAAATAAAAACATAATTAAAGGATATTAGAAGCTTCCTTATTTGAAGAAGAATCGATGTAGCGTCCTTCTCCACTCGATAGTCTCCACGTAAGGCCTTTACCACATTACGGGAATCACAATGTAGCTCAACTTTAAGATAATCTTTCCGTAGAGCCCATCCTAGTGCATCCCTAATTGCAAGAAGCTCCACCTGGTTAACTGAGAACGCAAACCCACTATCAAGCCCACCTCCAGGTACAACCCCTCCAACATATTCCTTACCAACCCCTCCAACAGACAAGTTATTTGCAGTGCTTATGAGTTATGAAGCTAAAACAAGCTAGACCATTAATCTCGACTCCCGCGCATGTTGTCCAACCAAATGCGACACAATTGAATCGTAGTTAGTTGGAGCTCAACGATACATTTATTAGCGTTTCTAAATATGCACATGATCATAACTCATAAGATATGAAGCGCGGAGTGAAGTGGACTTAATCTTTACCGAGTATTGTTTCAACACATAATTAATTATTAAAATCTTATCACTATTGGGTAATCTATAGTATATATTAAACCAAGGATTGCTCAAACCATCTCCTTTCTCTTTGCCATGTGTCACTTTTGTTGCCATTTGTCATCCTATATTTATGTCTCAAATGAAAATTAAATGTATTAATTAAAAGAAAAGAAAAAAATCTAACATTATTGGACATGTTTTATTCAACATTTTGTTCGTCTATAATACTATAATTCAGTTTTTTTTTCAGTTCAATTTTTTCAATTCAATTCAGTTCAGTTTTTTTCAGTTCAATTCGGCTCAGTTTCAATTATAATTTCAACTGCCTTCAATTTTTTCTCAGTTCAGTTTAGTTTGTTCCAATTCAATTTAATTTCAGTTTAGTCCTCACTGACAAAACACACCCCTGAATTGAAAAAAATTAAACTAAACATAAATGTGTTAAAATGAAACTTTAAGTTTAATTGTCTTGACACTAAATTTATAATCTATAATAATTATTAAATCTAAAATTACAAAATGATATCAGTGTCACAACATCTTACGATCAAACAAACAAGCTGAACTCAAGTGAACTTAACTTAGCATAAATGAAAATAGTTTTTAAGAAGATGAAAATAAACATGCCCTATATTATCATATACTAAATATTAAAACAAGAATTGCTCTAGCCTTGTGTCATCTTAGTAGTCTAACATTTATGTTATCGAGATTTATTTTGTAAAAGAAAATAAAATTAATAGAATCAAATATTGGATACTCCACCATGAAAAATTTTTAAAATAAAGGAAAAAATAAGAGCATGTAAATCTAAAGTTCTAGATGGTTATTTATCACAAAATTAAAACCAATTAAATTTATTCGTTCAAATTTCAAACCAACTATCAAATTTATACCCCCTCAAATTCTAAGCAAAATTAGAAGTTTATACACCGTCAAAGAAGGGATGAAAACTCCAAAATAATACTCTATACTAGGGAAAACCGGTTGGTTGGTTGCTTATTAAGAGTTCAGTAATTTCTTGTCCAGATTTTGTCGCAATCATTTTGTTTTGGATTTGGATTTTCAAGTAGTGTAGCATCATGTTAATTAAACATGTTTCAAATTTCTTTAATAATTTCAGAACTTTATATTTACTCATATTTTTGAATAGCATATAGAAAAGAGATGTCTTATTCAAAAGAAAAGGATATCGTGATATCCTAAACTAATGCGCTGTGATATAGCATAATTATTAAAGTCCTATAAATTAAACCAACTTGTCCAAAGTTTATTCACTTATATATCTCGGATAAAAATAAATAAATTCATACTCCCTCAAATTATAAAAAAGAATGAATAATACGAAGAAAAAATTTATGTGTTAGACTTATCAAACAAGTATAAGATTAGTAGTTTAGTTTGGATTAGACATTTTCTTGCTATCTAAAGCCCGGTTTTTGTTTTATCCAACAAGCCTAAAATCATAGTATATTATCAAAATTTCATATTTCACTAATATTTTATTGAATTTTAAATTCAAAAAACTAAAACACGTCATTTTCTATAATAACAGTGAATGTACTACCCCCTTTTTAAAAAAAATAAATGGTTCATTTCGATCAAGTTCGTGTTTAACACAAATGTAATTGAATTTTTGTGTTCTGTATGTTTTACGGAGTCTTTTGGCAATTTATATGGTACACCTAGGTGTATAATTATCAATTGTACACCCTAATGTATTTTTCATACCTTTTGAAAGAATTTTCTTCCAAATACAAATGCATTTTCAAAATGCATTTTTTGTATCTATGAAAGGTAGGAATGTAGAATAAGAGAGGGTGTAAAAAAAATCAAAATAAACCAAGGTTTTTCATGAATTGTAGTCATTCTAAAGTAAATCTATATGAGTGTAGGGATTAAATACAAAAGTTACACTTTGTGTATGACAAACATCTTCGATCTATAGGAAAAGAGTGGTGATATGTAAATGAGATTGGAAGATCATTTGAATTTCAAATTACTCACACTACTCACCGCTCATTTCAACAAAAATTCGAAAGAACACATAATATAAAATAATTTAATTTTATGTTTCAATTGTAAATAATGTTTGTATGGTTATACTATTTGTGTTTACAAGACACAATGTGTTTAGGGATCCAAGCGACCGGGATTTTGACGAAGTGAGTGATTGATCAAATACGTGGACGTTCCTATAGTTTCATTAAAAATTTATTTGCTAAAATTATTATCAACTAAAAGACACAAAAAGAGTGGTGATGTGATCATGAACTTGGAAGATATATTTAATTTCAATCTGTCATATTACTCAATGCTTACTTCACTGAAGATTTGAAAGAACATGAAAGAACACGTAAATAAAATTTATCTTTCAATTATTAATAATGTTTGTATGGTATTGCTATTTGTGACTTGGTGTTTTTAACATAAAAAAATACATGTTTAAATTATTATTACCTAAAAGGCACACAACTAATTGGGAAAAAGACATTATTACCAACATCCAAAATGCATGACCAATAATGCCAAATGAAACTTTGCAAAATATCAATAACTATGAGATAAGAATACTCGATTTAGTTTAGTTCGACCAGACGACCAGTTATAAAGTTACAGAATCAAATTACAAATTTTGTTTTAAAAATCATCAAAGGTATACCATAATTATTTACAATCTACTGAATCAATTGTAAGAATTTTTTTTAAAATAAATTATATCACACCCGTGCATCACACGGGCCTCTAACTAGTTACTAAATTATTTAGTGAAAATTTTCTAATGATCTACTGTACAAACTACAAACGATTATAAATGGATATCGTTGTCACAACTTCTTACGATCAAAAGAAACGAATTGAGCTAATGGTCGTACCCACTCCAACGGTTTTGACTAGTTTACCTTGATTTTTAATGAGAGAATGAAAAACATGATGTATAGACAACACTTTTTGACTTAATTGGGGTGTTTTAACAATTATTAACGATTTATATGTCATAACTTTTTACGATCAAAAGAAACGAGTTGAACTTATGGTCGTACCCAAGAGTTTTGGCTAGTTATTTTTAATAAGAGAATGATAGACAATACCTTTTGACTTAACTGGTGTGTTTTAACAATTATCAACTTATTAGGGGTGCAATACAATGTAAGGGTCATCTTCGTGGTGTTCTAATAATTTGGCATATTGCATATCCAAAGTTTGCATTAGGAAAATTTTAGATTCTTCTTGTTAAAATTTTCAAACCAATCGACCATAGGTATGCTCTCTAAAATTTCTAAAACTTCAATTCAGCTCTTTTAAGTTTAGTTCAACTCGTTTCTTTTAATCGTAAAAAGTTGTGACACCGATATCCATTTGTAATTCTTTATAGATCATTAAAATGATCTTACTAATTAGTTTCATAAAAAACCAATATTGATAGGGTTTAATAAGAAATACGTTGGTATCGCGAAAATTTTGTCCTTATTGTTATACATGTCAAAACAGTTAAGCAAAATTCAAGTTAATTTAAATTCAACAGAACATGTAAAAATTCTTCTAATGTTAAGCAGTTATTAAAATTTAAAAAAGAGGGGGGGGGGGGGGG
>ONZK01002007.1:20888-43226 GCA_900322385.1 Pharnaceum exiguum | reverse complement strand
CCCCTGTTGAAGAAAACAAAAAGGTTGTTTTCGAGATTGACCCATGCATTGATACATTGAAGTATTGACTTCCAATAACTTCACTAAAAATAAGCGGGAAGGTTCAGTGGACTTCTCGCGACGTCGCGGGCGGCGAACCGCCTACATCACCGCAATCTGAACACTTCACCGGACCATTCAATCGGTCCACAGCCTTGGATCCAAATTCTGGATCGTCTTGCACCACACCCCACGGACTCATACATACATCCTAGTTATGGACCATGCCAAGGAGATGTGACTAGATTTGATGCCCCATTTGGTCTGTCACGCAACACTCTTTCACCTGAACTTGAAATCGACATTATAAACAAAAACTTATAACACTCGTAGGTTTTGTTTTTTTATAAAAAAAATCAGACTACAGACTTAAGGATAGCTAATTACAGACTAATGAATCTTACAATCTTTTGGATTTGAGTCGTATGAGTTGAACAATCAACAAAGCACAACTAATGCGATGATGATACGTGAACTAAGATAAACTTAAGTCAATGTCGTCTAACGGTTGACAACCATTTTTGAACAAACGTCTTAATTGGTTTGGTAGAAGAATATGGTACACCACAACACAACATGTTAAATAGTTTTAAACTCGTAAACAAATTAACATCAAGTTCCTCTTTTGAGGCCAACTAAGGAAAATATAGCGATGATGATGATGATGATAACAATCATTTTAAAAATCACATACACTCGTACATAGCACGACCTGAAGTACAAATGAATATACGTTATTAACAACATAGCTCATTCTGAAGGCTTCTATGCACATATGAGGATTTTTTAATGTCCTCAGAACCAAAGAGAGCATTGTCAAACAAAATAAAAAAGAACCAAAGAGAGGGAGAAGAAAAGAGAGTGGTCACCCAATCTTCCTTGACAACAGTTCACAATCTTGCAAAGAAGGTGGACTGCACATATTCAAAGAACCTGCTGCCAAGTCTTCAAAGACTCTTCAAACTTCTCTATGATAAAAATGGAGGAAAGATCAATTCATTTGCAGGTCATCAGAAGTGCATGAGAATACCATGAAAGACCAGCATGCTTCATCGCACCACAACCCGAAAAGATCGACCACAAATATCTTCAGCAGATTATACACAAACCCCACATCATATGTGGTCTTCCTCATCTTCTGTTATGCTATTGTCCTCATTTGTTCTTACTGCTTCGGCTACTTGGCAGGCTCATCTTTCAGCACCAGTGACATCTCAACATTTGTGATTTCCAAGACACTGGAAAATCCCCAACCTGCTGATACCAGAGGGGGCTCAGAGATTGAGCCAATCCGGCATCCAGCTCAGTGTGCCGATCCAGTTCCTCCGGAACATGTTCGACAAATGATTATCGACCAAGTTTACAATGGAACTTCCCCGTATGAGGATTTCACCCCTCCAAGGATTAGCTTGCTTCTCGGGGCCAAGAGAATCAAAGGGTGGGACTCATATGGTGCCATTTACAAAAAATTAATCAACAAAGTCCGGCCAAAGGTCATAATTAAGCTCAGCACTTTCTTGGGCACATCAGCTACGTTCATGGCCAACTTAACAAGTGAGCTCGGCCTCAAGACGCAAATCCTCTGCTTCGATGACTTTCAAAGCTGGCCAGGTGACCTGTTTGAAGACATAGCAATGCCAACTGGTGATGACATGAATCTAGATCAGTTTATGAAATACGTGATTTCTCAAAATGCAACTGAATCTATATTGCCAGTACCCCTCTCAACCACTGCTGCTTTAGAAAAACTATGTGAATGGGGTGTCTTTGGTGATTTGATTGAGGTTGATGCAGGTCATGATTTCCACTCTGCCTGGTCAGACATCAACAGCGCTTACAAGCTGTTGAGACCAGGTGGTATTCTATTTGGCCACAACTATTTCTCATCCTACTACAACAGAGGTGTCCGACAAGCTGTCAGATTATTTGCCCGAGTCAACAAGTTTAGGGTGAAAGCAAATAGGCAGCATTGGATGATTGACTCAGCTTGAAGTTTGAATGCGCTCAGACAGAGATCAAGGATCATACACTTTGCTGTCCTGAAGGAGACAAAGCTAGGGCCTGGTTACAACGTTCGGTGTAGCACAAGAAAGAAAAGCCAGTCAATGGACGTAAGGAGGATGTCTCGCCACAAGATTAATCCAACTATCAATGTTCATAACATTTTATTGTGAAGCCTAAATTTCTTGCACGCAAGCCAAAGAATACAGACACAAATAGCAATACAAAACATTTTCATTTTCATTCTTTTTTAACCAGAAGCAATGTAGTCTGCATATCTGGATCTTTTGTATTTCATATTCATTCTTTAAGGGCTACTGGACAAATTGGCACATTGACACAACTTATCCAGACTACGATTCTCAAATTGTTGACCTGACCACAACTATTATTTTGGCATTATCATTTAACTCAAATGGTTTTTCCTTTTCAGACAGGAAACTCAAACTTCAGCAGAGGAGACGCTAATATGGTCACACTTCATATTTCTGTATTTTAGCATTAAGATGATCAAAAGCTGACAAAAAGTGTAGAAATGATGCAAACCCAAAGTACTGATTGCATACAAAAGATTAAACTACCTAAACATATTAACTGTGGAAACCTCATACACTGCAGTTTTGCACATTGTAAGAAAAAAGACAATTAAAAATCTTACCAAAACTTGGTGATGAAAATCCTCCAAAAAACAATGCTAGTCATGACGGAGCCCCCAACTAGACAAATTTGAAGTAAAAGTCTCCTCTTCCCAGGACCCAAAAACGTAATATAGAAAAAGCAGACCTCCAAGATAGATTCACCATCAAGAAAGTATACCTGAAATACAGAACACCATAAGGTTGCTGTCAAATTCTTGAAAAGCACACTCATCGTATCTTTGAGTAGCAAGTAGCAAGTGACTGGAGGGATTTGCCAAAAAGTTCCTTCAAATCCAGAAAATGAGCTCACAAAAATGGCAAATAGTCCAATTATTTAATGGGCAATTGATTTCAAGGCATTGAGCTGGGATGTTGAAATAAAATGTTTTCACTCCCTAACTACCTCCATCCCTCTTCCCACCATCTCTCAATCAGGGATTAGCCTATCTCGAGGACAAAATTTTTTCAGATCACCAATCCAAAGAAAATAGATGACATTCAAATTCAGATGTGCAACAGCATCTAGTAATATTGTGTTGCTGGGATAAAATTGGAAATTCCATGATGTAAAATGAATAAAGCTTCAACAATGACAAGAGCTGGTCATGTTATATCACAAATCCTGAGACAGTCCCCCAAATGCCTCATCCTCATTGCCTATTACATACTATTCATGCAATCACACGACACGGAAGATCTTAAGTGTAACTGTAATAACCAGTGCAGAATACAAATTACTATGGAAGTCATAGGACATCCCCAACACCTTATTTTTCCTCCTCTAAGAACAAGTATAAATAAGATCATTGGACATACCGGTAGGCTGTTCAGGAGGGCCAGAGCTACAGATATTTGATAAGTCTGCACGAGAAATTTCTCAAACATGTCTGGAAGGTATGCTGCAAGAGTAAATGTTACACGTGGTTGAAATGATGTTAGCCTGACTGATCTCGCCATGGAAATTGCATCACCCACATAAAGGAAAGTATTTTGGCAATTTTGAACATCAGAACTCTGAGCAGATGTGTTTCTCTTGTTTCCAAGTTTCATGCATCGACTTGAGTCGGAACTTTGGTATATGATCTCAGCCCAAGCTATGCCAGGAATTTGCACGGGCGACACACAAAGTTCATCCTATAATCAGAAAAATGATCTCAGAGGCAGTGGTTAATACATGTAAACAAGCATTGCAGACTGAAATTTGCAGAATTGTCTTGGGAGTTCCAGATAAAGATGAAAAAACCCAAGTGAAAAGGTCTAATGCTAATAATTATTTGCAAACACCTTGCTAACAGACTAAGTAACCTTATACCTCCGAACATATACAATGCCTTGCAGTGTCAGCAGCAGGCCCCAAGCTCTGACAACTTGTAAGTTGAATAATATCAGAAGAACTAAAGCAGTGACCATTATTAGCAATTTCCTGAATATCATAGCGAGCACTGCCAGAAGAATGCGCATTCAAAGCAAAGCATGGAACAGACACAAAACCAATGAGCTCATTTGGGCAAGTAGACTTGTTAGTCCTTATAAACATACTTTCACTGTTCTGCACCAAAGAAATTGGCGCACAATAAATCCTACTCTTGTCGACAGTCAGAAAATCATTCATGTAATTGGAGCTGGCCAATGTCTGTTTCTCCAGTGAAGTTGCCACTTCTATCCAATCATGTACATTATGAATCTGCATCCCATCTACTGACATGATAATATCACCAGGTGACAGGTAACTGGACAATGGTGATGTTGACGAGACACCCAATACCTGCACCCATACACAAGCATCTTCATCATGTCGATTATACACATTAAACATAATCCAAGGGAGACTCAAGGTTTCCGGAATTACCATGGGTCTTTCACCATATACATAAAAGGGGGACATGATTAAGGGCAACAGCAACAGTGCCAAACCGCAAGCTGCACAACACTAACCCATTGTTGCAAACATTTAGCAATAAGTACGTAATACAACAGAAACACCATAAAAGAAAGAAAGAGCAAATATGAATACTATGCAGAACGATGACTCACCAGAGCATTGTGCCAAATGCCTGCACAATAAATACGAAGAGCAGTAAGGCGTGATTTCGCCTGCAGTAATTCAAAACTAAAGGCCACCACCGCCCCAGGAAACAGAACGGCCAGAAATATAGCAATGTACTCCAGTTGTATGCCTTCGCTGCTCACAAGTATGAATGTCCCTAAAGTGGAAAAATTAGAAGCTGGATTTGTTGAGAGTCTACAACGAAGATGCTTCTGTACCCCACTACCCTAGCCATAGACTATCTCTTATAACTCAAGTCTCAACCCAGAAACACCAAGTAAAACAAGGCCTGTGAAGAAAAAAAAGAAGGGAGGGGGGCATTGGAGGATAAGGAAAGCAATCACAAACAGTAATCAAATGGCAATTTAAGAGAGAAAGGCTCCACCTTGCGGCAGCAACAGCATGTCCAAATTCATGTACAGCTACAGAAAACATTGTAGAGACGAGCAAAAGCCCAAAATCAAGCAGCGAAAAATTACTGCCAAAAGCCTACACAACATGATTGCCGGAGATTCAGGTTACTCTGATAAAAAATTTAATATGCAGCAATGCTAATTAGGGGGCAGAGAGCATGGGTTTAAATGTTTATTGAACACATATGTATCCTCCATTTTGAGAATACAACTAACATTTCTTTGTATACTAAACATGCAATAGTAACTCAAGTTCAATAGGCATTTTGAGTCGTTAATATTGCAGCAGTAGGGATAACAAAGGCTCACCGCAGGGTTGAAGCCAAACAATTGGGAGCTGATAAGTTCAGTAAGCTTGTTGCTTTGATGTGGAAGGAATAGAGTAGCCACTGATTCAGCGACCAGAATCTGCGCATACATGACATACAATACATGAGGAATTTAATGCAAAAATCTATAATACAACAAAGATTTAAGCTATTTTGATTCATTGTTGCTTATGTTTTTACCGCAGCAACTCCGAACACCACACTCAAGCAAAACCCAATCCCCATCGAAAACCAAACTCTCCAAAACCTGAAAATGCATTGGTAACCAATCATCAAATGAGCATATAACTAGAGACATAAGGATAAGTTACTAGTTACTACTATCACAGTGTAAAGATCTCATCTTTAAGAGATACTACTAAACTATATCATATAAAACAACTACACACCCTTACCCTTATGGATTTAAAACTACCCAACAACAACAACAACAACAACAACAACAGCCGAGTGCAATCCCCATTCAGTGGGGGTGCTCGAGGGTCAGGATGTACGCAACACGTCGCCTGTTTAAGAACAAGGAGGCTGTTTCCGAGATTAACCCTAAATGCATAGCTGCATTGAAGTATTGACTTCCTACAACTTCACTAAAAATAAGAAGTAAGGAAGGTTTTGTAGGCATTTTGCTATAGTCCTTAATCACCTATAGCAGAAGGGCACTATTCCTTTAAGTTAGTCCTACAATATGATCACCACTACTACATCTACCAAAATCTACAGTTACTGCCAAAGTTCCAACTTCCAACTCATATTGATATGATTATGATTATCCTATTCATACTTAAGTTCCAAAGCATGTTTATCAAAAAGCACTAAAATCCCACTTAACAAAAACAGTCCAAAATTTAAAATACATTTCCAAGTCATCCCAATTACAGTAACATCAAACAACAAAATAAAAAAATAGTAATATGACCTGGCATATTTTTCTCCAAGGTGGTAAATGGGTTCATTAAAAGAACAAATCTTGAGGTCACAGTACCTGCCCAAAAATGATGCTTCAGCTACAAAGACATGAACTTGACAAATACCCATCAAAACAAAAACTTTAAAAAAAGAAGTAGAAGATAATTTTACCAGCAGGAAACAGTGTTGGATAGTGTGGAAGAACGAAGGGGCAAAAGGGTCTGATTGTTTGATTTCCCTTGCCTTCTGAAACGCCTTATGCCTTGATTTTCCATAAGATCACAGGTTTTTGCTTAGAAACAGCTAAGTGAAAAAACCTCAGTTTTGTCAGTTAACTTTTTTTTTTTGGGTGTGGACAATAAATATATATGTTGGGTTGGGCTAGTTTTTATTTGAATTTTAAGGTCACCTAGCCCGCTAGCCGTTCTATTCAAAAAAAAGGTCACCTAGCCCAAATATACTTTGGGCTTATATATTGTAGATTGGGCTTAAAGCATATTTTGGAGAAGTGATAAGGTTGAACCCGCTTTTGACGAATGAACATTTTTATTGTTTTGGTTGCCGTTTTGTTACCAGACTGTGGTGGGTGAGTTTCCCAAAAGTGATCTCTGTATACGATGAGGCTCGAATTCGAAACTTCGCTTAAAGCGGTATGAAGCAGATTATCACGCCAACAAACCCCACATTGGTAACAATTTTATTTAACTAACTAATTGATAGAAATATTTATATTATTAATATCAATTCTCGTATGACTAATAGCTTGCACTAAACATGTGACTTTTTATACACATTTTTTTGACTTCCAATTGCCATATGTAGAAGATGTAATTTTCCACCAAGTGCAAAATCCTTTTTAAGTAATTATGAATGATTAAACCGAGCTCGAGGGCAGCTAACTTGATGAGCCCTTACTCTCTCTCAATAGTTTGACGAGCTGAGTTTAAGGTTTTGTTTAGTTCAACTTTAACAATTTAGTATAGTACACTGTAGGTACAATTTTACAAAGAGCTCTAGTGATCGTGCCTCAATTGTAACTTTTAGATATGTGATCATTATTAAGTGCCAAACTCCCAATTAATTATTTAGAGCGTGGACAGCCTAAGATACGAAAACATAAAAAGAAATATATATCCTAATCAATAAAGGGCAGTGATTGAGAAAACACATGATGAGAGTATGAGACCCAACATCTAAAGCCATCATAAGAGAGGGGTCCTATATTATTTTGCCGCTTAAAAATCTTTGGTCCACCAGCTCATTTTCTCTAGTTGGCGGGCCACTGCAATTAGCTGTGTTTCTCTAACTACAAAATCAGGTTGGAGCGCCAAGAAGTTGCCAAATGCTGACTATTTCTATACTGCTAGAATAATTCAACAGTTCATTAGTACTGATTTTTTAACTACTAACTAATTTGGATTTTCTATCCTTGCACCGACTGAATTGTTTGAGTGTCTGATTTTATCTATAATAAACAGCTTACATCATGCAGGGACAAAATAAACAAATATTGTTTAACACATCAGAAATAGAATGATGATGTACTGAAAATAGACGTTTTGGGTGCTGACTGCCTGACTGCAAGCTTCTGGATAAATTGTTATTCCTGTCTTGCATTAGAGGTTGTCTAGTATTCTGATCATAAATGTAATCACATTACAAGCATATATTCTTCTGATTAGACAGATTCTTATAAGAAAATTATATTCACCCTTTGACTTCAAAGATCAAACTTATTCACTTGCAAGTCTGAACAAGGAAACAATGCAAATGAAGTATGAAATCTTTAGATCTACAACCTTATCCTAGTCGTAATGTCTTGAAATCCTGTGAATTAAATGACTTCAACTTAATTATGACACTTTAAAATTAACTGTATTCAATCAAACGATTCTAAAATGAACTAACTAAACTGAAAATGAACTAGTTTATATAAGATATGGCAAAATGCCTACATTTCACAATGGCAAATTATTTATGGTCATAAAAACACAACATATCATGCCACAATGGTAAATTATCCCATATTAAGAGATGATCACACTTGGTCAAGATAGAGATGCTTTGTGAAAAAAAATGTAATCACTATAATCATTTTCAAGATGTAGAAGTTCCACCTCATACTCAATTCACAAACCTTACAATTACTTTTTGGTACTACTCCAATTAGAGGGACAGCCCATCCTTTTTTGGGGGCCAGTCCTGCCTTCTTTCTTTGGCTCCCCCTCCACATTCAAACTTCTCTTATGCTTTTCCTTCATTTCTTTGATTCTTAACACAAAGCCTTCTTTCCTTTTGCACTCCTTTATCTCCCCTCTCAACCATCATTAGCACCTCTCTTAGCTATAATCTCCCTTGAACTGTACATAACATAGCTATCCTACACAAACATAGACAGACACACTGTTTATTCTCTCATTAGTACAAACCAATCTTTATGGCACCCAACAAGCTTACAAGCATGTTACATAGAAGAGCCAACAGGATTACACATGCTCTCAAGTTTGCAGTTCTTGAATGGACTCTAATATCTCTCCTACTTCTCAACTCTTTCTTTTCCTTCCTCATACTTAAATTTGCTCGTTACTTTGGCCTTAAACCACCATGCGTTTTCTGTTCAAGGCTTGATCATTACTTCCTGGACACTCATAAGAATAAATGCAATGATCATAGTAAGTTTTCACTGTCACCCTACGCAGAAGTCATCTGTGAACAGCATGCTGCTGAGATATCCAAGATTGGGTATTGTTCTCATCACAGAAAGCTCGTTGAGGCTCATAGTATATGCCATGACTGCTCGTCTGTTGTGTCATCACAAGCACATCAGAAACAAGATGGTGCAGTTCTTAGGTGGATGAGAGAGATTGGAATAGTTAGCACTGATGCAGAAAGTACTGATGATCATGATGTGAATAAGTGTTCTTGCTGTGAAGTGATCATTCGTTCAACAAAAGCACCTTCCTTGGATGGTTTGGAGCAAGCAAAGGTGATCACAGATCGAGACTTAGGAGATTTAGTGATAAATCATTATTATGATGATCATAAGTTTGAGTACGAGCCGTTGGAGAATGATGCTGATGAAGACGAAGACGAAGACGAAAATGAAGATGAAGATGAAGATGTGAGTGATGATCAAGTGGTGTTTAAAGCAGAGAAAGAGCCTCTTCTTAAGGATGGTGATCATATAGATATTGATATAAGTCATGATGATAGTGTTCTTACTGATCAAAATCTATGCCCTGATATGTTGCCACAGCATCTGGAGTTTTATATTGATCATGATGATTATAGACTTATCCCAGTGGAACTCTTACATGATTCGAGGGAAGTCCAAGAGACGGAAATTCAAAGTCATGACGATGAAGAGATGTCTAAGGAAGTTGAATTGGTATTTGAAGGAAATGAACTTGTTCTTACTGCTGGAAACAAGGTCACTCTCACTAGGACTTTGTCCACTATAGAGGAAGATAGAGAAGATGATAACACAGTTGCGGATGCAGAAATTCTGAGCAAAGGTGGCTCGACGAGTGAAAATGAGGAAGAAGAAAAGGAAAATGATGATGAAAACTCACAAACTTCGCAGGAACAAGAGGTAGAAGATGGAACTATGGAGATGAATGAGCAAAGTTCAGATATCATTATTGATGAGGATGAAAGCAAAGTGGAAAATGCACACATTTTTCAAGTGCAAGCCGAGAATCTTATGTCTGAGAATGTGCACATTTTACTAGACAAGGAAGAGGAAGACAGAGCCGTAGAGTTAACTTCAGGTGGTGGCACTAACTATAACTTCTTATTTTTCTATAATTTTCTTATGCATACTGCTACTTGCCAGAACTTAACTAGGCTGCGTGTAGCTCTATCAAAAGGTATTCTGTATCATGTTTTAGAATTTTGTTTGTCATAAAAGTTAGGGTCATACTGAAATCCTTTGTCCAATATGATCAGAATTTTCCCAAGAAGAAAATGCAGCTAGCTCAAGGGTTGATGTAATTCCCACTGAAAGTAACCAGGATACGACGGACGAGTTTCTGGAACAGGAAGAACAGCCCCCAACCCCAAGGAAGCGTGAAAGTCGCTCCATTATTGATGATATAGTCTATGAAGCCTCCACCAGCTCTGGCCTTTTTGCTCCAGTAGTTCAGCATGGTAACTACTATTACTAGTATTATTGTTTTTTTGGGTGCATATGGTGGAAGTGGTCTAAAACTGGTTTGATATGTATTTGTCAGATACTAAAAGGGCTACAGAAGCGGAAGCAGAGAACTGCAGGGAGTCATTGGCTGAATTTGGTGAAGAGATGTTAAAAATCAATGTAGCTTTCTCACCTAATGAGGCAGATGAAGAAAGAATTCCTGACACACCCTCTTCTGTAGAGAGCATACAGCATCTGCATAAGAAGATATCGCTTCTTGGAAGACGGGACTCAGTGACCGAAGAATCTGTTGACGGCAGTATGGTAAGTGAGGTTGAAGGTGGCGACAGTAATGTAGCAGTAGAAAAACTAAAATCAGAACTCCACGCTGAAAGAAAGGCGTTTCGGTCATTGTACAAGGAGTTGGAGGAAGAGAGAAATGCCTCAGCTATAGCAGCTAACCACACGATGGCAATGATATCTAGGCTTCAGGAAGAGAAAGCAACTATGCAAATGGAGGCCTCACAATACCAACGGATGATGGAAGAACAGTCAGAGTATGATCAAGAAGCGCTGCAGATGATGAACGAGCTAGTGGTAAAAAGAGAGAAGGAGAAGCAGGAGCTCGAGAAAGAGCTAGAGTTGTACCGAAAGAAGATTATAGAGTATGAAGAGAAAGAAAGGATGAGACTATTGAATAGACGACGAGAAAATGGCAGCCTGAGAAGCCGGAATTCTTCTGCTACTTGCAGTTTTGCAGGAGAGGAGAGTGATGGACTATCTGTAGATTTGAATCATGAGGCTAAGGATAATCATGAAGATGATATTGCCAATGGTTTGCATAGCCATGACGAAAATGGCCATCAAGATACACCTACTGATGCAGTTATATGTTTGCAAGAGTCGTTTACTGGATTTGAAGAAGAAAGGCAGGCTATCCTGGAGCAGCTCAAGGCTTTAGAAGAAAAGCTCTTCAGTTTGGCAGAAGAGGAAGAGGATCACATAGAAAACATGAAGCCATTTGAGGAGTTCTATGATGAAAACGGCAAAGAATTCGATGTAAATGAGGATGAAGATGGGTATTCTCATGTGAATGGGAAACATTTAAGGATAAATGGGTCAATGCCTAAGAGGCTACTTCCTTTGTTTGATGCTGCTGAATTCATGGATTCTCCGAACAGCGAGATGGATGGAAGAGAAGATGAGTTTCATTCTGTAGTATTGAACAAATCTCCTATTACAAATTTTGATATAGAAAAGAAAAGAATGGCAATCGAACAGGAGGTTGATCAAGTCTATGAGAGGCTTCAAGCTCTTGAAGCTGATCGAGAGTTTCTAAAGCACTGCATAGGTTCATTGAGGAAAGGAGACAAGGGTTTGGACCTTTTACAAGAGATCTTGCAACATCTTCGAGACTTGAAGAATGTTGAACTACAAGCAATAAAGAATATGGATCATTGTGCTTCAGTGTAATTTATCAATGATAGGATAGGTAAGAAGACATTCCCCTTCAGTTCAGTTTTGACACTTCTGTATGACTGTATTCCTAAGACCATATGATTATAGGCTTTTCTTTTTTATTGCAGATTCAAATGTCCAATGTCCAACAGTAGCTGCTTCATGCAAGTAAAGAGTGTTAAGTTTATGGGATCATATTATATGGCAAAAACAGAACTTTTCAATGTCTAGGATTCAGTGAAAGCCTCCCTAAATGGAGAGGGAGGTTTTCAAGTGAGCAACAAAACCAAGGTTTGCTCATCTTTTGTTCTTTTTTCTTATTTTCTTTTTCTCCTTTCTTGACTTTGTTCTTTTTCGTAAGAAAAGAGCCCAATTTTTTTGTGGGGTAAGTTCTTTTGGTCTTCCCATCACCACCCTTGTGGGTAAAAGGGAATGATGGGAATTATGTGTTTGTAGGATAGTGCAAGGTAGTGAAGTAGACAAGCTGTCATTTCTATTTGTTTGTGAGCAAAAGGGCCTGTCTTTGGCAGAAGCTGGGAGATCCAACAAGGATACCAGTCGCAGGAGCATAACATTATTGTTAGTTTGTCAGAAACACCAGGATAAATAGGTGCAGAGCTGCTTTGTATTTATTATTCTTTTTCATTTCTAAAATTTTTGCGAGGGTGTACTTCAATAATTTATTTCTTCTTTGCTGGGTTGGTTATGCCGCTTGCTCACATGGGTTTTGATCAAAGTTTGGGGAGAACTTAGGTAGCTTACCTGTAAATTAGTATAATTGTATGATTAATCTGTTCTGTAAAGTATATAAAAAGTGAGTGTTTGTTTATAGTTTATTGATCAAGCTTTACATTCTCTTAAGTCAAATAGTACTCCGCATGTGAGGAGAAGATGCAAATAATGATTACAGTAGGAAGCCAAAGGTTGTTATCATGGTTTTACTTTGCTTAAAGCAAGTAACTCTTAACTCTATGAATGATAGTTTTCTATCTTGATCTACCTTGTATATAGTCTAATGAGTCATGCTGAGTGTTAAATCATACTTGATTAGTGTCGAAAAGAAAACAGAAAACAAACAGAAAAGACTATCAAAGGCAGATACCTATAAATCTCAGAGGAGGACAAAGTACAGAAAACAAACCACAAAATATTAGAGCAGCAGCATAAACAAGATTTTGCACATCAAATGTGACCCCTGACACTTCTATAGTGCATAACCTTATTATTTATCTATTCGAAGGTTACATTAACATTCTCAAGATTTAGTTTGCTATTTCATGAAGTTAAAGTCAGAGAAAAGATATCACTGGTACAGTGGTACATATTCTTTGATGAACAGTAAACACACTGAACAGAAATGAGGCCTCTTGGATACCTGTGATTTGATTGATTTCTGGGAAGACTCAGAATCATGCAAATATCAAAACAATCCATGATTAATTCCTCCTCCTCTGCCTCGTTTGAAGAATGTTTTTTAAGTTTCCATCCTGACAAAAGAAGGGCTACAATTTGTTGGAATGGTTATATTTGTCCGAATTCGAAATCTGCTAACAGCTGCTACTATTTGTTACAGAAGTATCTTCTTTTATTCTCCAAGAGCTTCTGAGTTCCGAATTCTGTGTCATCAGCTGCAGTACTTTTCTTGGTCGTTGTCTTGTTATATAGGATCTCTACAGTGGTCAGTCCATTGCTCCATGTAGATTTAGTATCTTGAGTCATAGGGAGTTCAACTGATTCAGCTGTATGGCCACCAATCTCGTTCAAACACTGCATGTCAAACTCGAACTTCAGAAGATACTGTACATCAGAATATAGATATCAGAGTAGAAAAAAATAAAAGGGATTAGATGTATGAGTAATGCTATGAGACAAAGAAGCAAAATTAAGATGCGAGTGATAAGCGTGTGACGGCCATCAGCCAACACATTAACTATAGCCACATCTTCATGACATGGACCAAAAATGGTCACTTTCAGGCTTTCAGCTGTTACTACATATATCAGTGGCTGCAATGCAAGAAGGCAAACTTAGGTCGTACATGAGCAGGGATCTCCCCTTTGGCTAATGGACCTTGTGATAGTTAAATTCCAACAAAACACCTTTTCTGAAGTTCTGATCACATACACCAACTTACACAGAAACATGGCCCAATATACTCAAATGAAGAATGTCTTGATGTCTTGATCATGGTATGAATGAACAGCCTTAACAGCTGATCGAAGTAGAAATCTAGGTCCCACAGAGTTATATATGAAAATTTACTATGATCACAGTTCTGCCTTCCCTTTTTGAGTGGAAGGATCCATATATTATGTTCCTTCCACAAGCGCGTACCAGTACTTCAAATGCAGCACTATTTGGAATTAGCAGAGACCAAACTTGTCAACAGATGATCTATTTCATTAGTATCTTAATGCTACTTCATTGAGTATACTTGAAGCCAAAACAATAAATTATGCAACACAACGCCCCAAAGTCTACAACATCCCGCCATCTGGATTCCTGGAAACAAGTATTCTATTGTACTGATGTCGTAGCATACTCAAACATTCAAAAAAGAAGAGTGAAAGGCAATTTTCACCAACCCAATAGCAGGAGAAGAGAAGGAAACAAAAAAAAAAACACCCACATGTTTAATCAGCATGTGAAACAGAACACATTACCCTGTATTATCCTTACCAAGTTACCACCACTACAAGACAACTTTATCACCCTACTGTTCGTCAGGGTCAAACGCACTGTTATAAACAGGGAGTGGACTTCTGGACCTAATTAGCCGAAATCAAGCCAAAATTCATCATATAAAGTAGTTTCATACATTCACATGAGAAAAAGTTCCAATACATAATATTATCTATCTGTAGTATGTAGTAACACATCATTGTATAAACAATCTTTTTAACATATTCGAACAGTACAAAAGAAATTTCTACATCCTAGTATGTAGTTAAATTGCCTGCGGCTAGTGTAGATTAACTGTGCTGGTTAACTTGGATAGCATCTTTTTCACATCTATGTCTGATTCTGAAACAGTTAGAACATGGAGAATCACATCAACACCAGTTTCAAGCTCATTCTCTTAAGTTTTGTCATTTTTCCTTCACGAAACCATGCACAGAAACCAGACATGTCTAGCAACTACACAGATATGCAGTCTCTTCTCACTTTCAAGTCCCACATCACGTCTGATCCATCCACAGTATTAGAGAGCTGGAATTCCAACATTTCCTTCTGCAGTTGGAGGGGAGTTAGCTGCATTGGCACTACACAAAGAGTCACAGGTATCGATCTCAAAAACCTTGGTCTTGTAGGTACCTTACCCCCTCACATTGGAAACCTCTCTTTTCTCGGTTCCCTGCACCTAGGGGGTAACAAACTTTCTGGAAAAGTCCCACAAGAGACAGGCAGCCTCCTTCAATTACAAATTCTAAATCTTAGCTCAAACAGCTTTGAAGGAGCCATCCCTACTTCTCTAGGCTATTGCTCTCAACTGATCACGTTCGACCTCTCATCAAACAACCTAGAAGGAAGAATTCCATTCGAGCTAGGTCAGCTAACAAAGCTCAATATCTTAGACGTTTCTCATAACTTTGTTACTGGTCCTATTCCTGTCTCACTCAGTAACCTTTCTGAACTGACAAGCATCATTCTGAAACAAAATACATTGACTGGAAAAATACCAGGATTCCTAGGTGACCTTCATCGACTAGTGAATATCGACTTGAGATTTAATCACTTAGATGGAGATATACCGCCTTCAATATTCAACTTGTCTTTGCTAACACAATTAGCACTAACAAAGAATAATATTTCAGGCACACTCCCATCTGATATGTTCATTAAATTAGAGAATCTGAACTTTCTTCTCTTAGATTACAATCAGTTTTCTGGAACCATACCCGAATCCTTGGGAAATGCTACCAACCTTATTAGAGCTGATTTTTCGAAGAACATATTCATGGGCCACATTCCGCTGCTCTGGAATCTCCCAAAAATTGAAGTCCTGAACTTTGAAGTTAACCAACTCACAAGCGACAAGGAAAACGGATGGGATTTTCTTACTTCTTTGGAAAATTCAAGGCAGCTTCGTGTACTTGCTTTGGCAGTAAATCAGCTTACAGGTAAGCTTCCTTCCACGGTTGGGAATCTTTCTCGAAACCTCACCCACTTTATGGTAGCAGGAAACCAACTTGAAGGAAGCTTACCTGCCGAATTGGGTAACTTGATTAACCTCATCATACTGTCAGTTGATTACAATTCATTCAGTGGGAAAATCCCGTCAACCATAGGAAACCTTAAGCACCTGCAGCGCCTTTACCTATTTCATAATCGTTTTTCAGGGGAGATACCAGAATCACTTGGCAATTTGACTTCCCTGGTGGAAATGGCCTTGTTATCAAATTCTCTAAGTGGAACAATACCGTCAAGCCTAGCAAACCTGAACCGTCTGGAACAACTAGACCTCTCCTTAAACATGTTAAGTGGGGAAATCCCTGCTGAAATCTTTGACCTTCCCAACTTCAGCCTGGCACTGAATCTGTCACATAACTCCTTACATGGCCACATTCCTAAACAAATCGGCAAACTAAAGATGATGCAAGCGATTGATTTGTCAAGTAACCGTTTCACAGGAGACATACCACTTTCAGTTGGAGATTGTTCTACACTGGAGTACCTAAATTTGTCTCACAATTCTTTTCATGGCAAAGTTCCATCAACAATAGGCAATATGAGAGGGATCATGTCCATAGACCTTTCTTCAAATAACCTCTCTGGACAGATACCCGACATCTCGCTTGAATCACTTCAGTTTTTACAATATTTAGACCTTTCCGTGAATCAACTTGAAGGTAGCATACCTACAGAAGGCATTTTCACAAACACAACAGCTGTGTCCCTCTCTAAAAACCCTCATCTATGTGGCGGGAATCCAAAATTTCATCTCCCCGAATGCAGTTCCCTGACTTCCCACCACACAAAAGAACATAACAGGTCAATAGCGAAACTAATTGTTGGACTGGTAGTTGGTCTGGTGGCAGCTCTATTTCTCTTGGGAGTTTCAATCATAATAATCTTCCGAAGAAGAAAACAACCGAAACAGAAAAAAACTTTAGCTGCCCTCGATGGAACAGGTACTCTCAGTGAGGGTAACCACAAGTTATTCTCTTACTATGTCATAAAATCGGCTACAAAAAGTTTCAGCCAGCAAAATTTGATTGGGCAAGGTAGCTTTGGTTCAGTGTACAGGGCAGTGTTCAGTGACGGAACCATTGCAGCAGTCAAGGTTTTCAAGTTGGAAAGAAAAGGCGCTTCCAAGAGCTTTGTATCAGAATGTGAAGCCCTACGCAATGTCAGGCACCGGAATCTTGTGAAAATCATCAGTGTATGTTCAAGTGGGACTTTTAAGGCCGTGATAATCCCTCTCATGCCAAATGGAAGCTTGGACCAGTGGATTCATCCGAAGAGTGACCTACAAGAGAAAGCTAGAGATTTCTCTCTAAAGCAGAGATTGAAGATTGCAGGTGAACTTGCATCAGCTATGCAATATTTGCACTATGATTGTGGAACTCCAATCGTACATTGTGATCTCAAGCCTAACAACATCCTCCTTGACATGGAAATGACTGCATATGTAGCTGATTTTGGCATTGCCAGAATACTCGGAACTCCTAACGAACTACCTACAAGCAGTAATTACAGTACCTTGGCCTTGAAGGGGTCCATCGGTTACATTGCTCCAGGTAAGAATACTCACTATCTTGCATTAAATCCTTTCTGCATCCATCGCCCTGCAAACATAGAATTCAATAAGAACTTTAAGGACTAAGATATTTGTCAGCATTACAGTCTTACATTAGTTGGTTTTAAGTAACAACAAGTTTTACTCTGATGCAGAATATGGATTAGGTGGTGATATTTCCACCAAAGGTGATGTATATAGCTTTGGAATGCTTCTGCTCGAAATGTTCACAGGAAAGAGACCTACAGATGAAGAGTTTACAGGCACATTGGATTTACAAGGATATGTTACAAGAGGACTTCCTGATAATGTAATTGACATAATGGACCCTATACTTACAATAGGAGGATGGAACACGAAAAACAGTAACGCCATGATCACAATCCTTGACATCGGGCTCAGATGTGCTGCAAAATCACCTGATGCACGCCCAACTATGAGAGATGTTTCCTCATCAATCAAGACTATTACTGCTACACCACCATCCACTATCTACACAGAACAGCGGGACAGGTTTGATTTCCTTTTTATTGCTTATTTTTTCTAAATAGCTGTTCCCATTGGACAACTGGATTTTAGCATGCTCCACAAGAGCACAACATCATCTATTCATCTAGTAAACTACCTCAGATGTTCAAGAAAAAAATTACCAGATGTGTGCTACTTAGGTGACATCAAAATGGACTATGAAACCGGAAGTATAGTAACAGAGATATTGATGGATTAATTACCAAACGACCTTTCAAAGAAAAAAATAAAATACATTTTGAGTTTTTAACTGATGCTTCTGGTTTTCAAAAAGAGATACTTCCAAACAGAAGTAATAGAGGCTAATTTCCGTAATCATCTACCGAGTATATGTTGACTTGATCACTTCACTGACCATACACACACACTAGCTATGAAATACTCATGATTTTAACAAAGCACCACCTGATGCAGATACATTACACAAACAAACGCTCTAGATGATGCTGAAGATTTTACTGCTGAAAGTTTGTAGTGATGGAAACGCTTACAATCAATTGAGGAGTAGGGAGCGCAGTGAAATATTTAACATGTCATTCGTACACACTGCCAAAGCCAGCTCAGTTATGTCAATGATTTAGTCTGCTAGCTTGTTAGATTTTCAAGTAGCTAGCTGCAGTGAGTAAAGCTTTGTTGTACAAGACTACAAGTAGTATAGAATAGCTATAAATACTGTTTCATGTAGTACTACAATTCATTCGATCATAATATAAAAAATCGGAGCTTTCGTTTCTAGTTGGCGCTTCTTCTGTTCCTCTCATTTTTCTTTCTCTTTCATACGAATTCTTGACAAAACTTGTATAAAATCAACATAGTATCAGAGCTTATTATCTTATTTTATTAGGAGAATAATAGAACTTCTTATCGAAGTACAGCTCTTTTACTACTAGACTAGAAGCACATGAGAGAAAATCAATCGCAAAGATATATGCCGAACAAACAACCCCTCCATATCTTTCCTTAGACGGCCTTAGAAATCAACAAACATGCATCACTGCTGTCAAGATTCTTAAAAAGAAAAACACTGGGGATAAGACTATGACGACACCAGCAAAATGGAAACAGTTTCATCAACACCTCAAATCAACAAATAATATCTCAGCCACACTCCCATCTGAAAACAAAACTAGGGGCCGTTCTGTAGGACCGAATTTTAGTGCACAAATTGTATCACAACTAGAAACTCCTCAACTGAATTGAAGCGATAAAAATAAGTCCTATGGAATGGTGCCTACATTGAGATCACAGAGTCAATTATCCTGGCAAAGTTGTACAATTGTACTCATCACTCATCTAGAGTTTTAAAAACCAGACCGGACCTGCCGGTTCAACCAGTTTAAGGTTAATTATCATTATGTACTCATCACTCATCCAGTGTTTTCACTGTGGGCTGGTCAAGAACAAGGACAATTCCCAGAGACCAGGATATGTGACATCAATAACAATTTTGACAGTTGACTTCAGCAAGTTGATTATGGCAGCAAACCTACTCTCACAGACATATAAAATGGATCCGAGGGAGTATATATTTCATGAGATGGGGTCATTAATGACCAACGAGGGGCCACTAATGACCCCGGGGTCACTAAGCACTCTTTTCTATCATTAATGACCCCGGGTTCACACAAGTTTTCGTGTATTTTATACTAGTATTATGGATTAACAAGAATTCAAGAATGCATAATTAAATCATCTAGCCAACCTAAGCAGAACAACTAAACAATATAATAATAGTAGTAGTTATACTAGGAAGCGAAAATGACATAGAAAGATGCTTAGAAAGTATTACAATAAAATTCTAAAGAGAGGAAAATGATAATGTACCTCATAGATGTGTGATTTATGAATCTTTTGTTGGTGATGTACTCCCGCGACGAGGGTACCGATAATAACATTCCCTTTAAACAAAAAAAATGACCGAGTTGATATTGATTAATTAATGGGAATAATTTATACTACTGATTTTCTCAACTTTAAAAATTAAAGCGAATAATCTATACTTGTCATGTTGTATCCCGAAACGATCTAACTAAGGTTCACAACATTTTTTTAAAAAATTGAACCTTACTTTAAGCCTTCAATTTAAATTTTAACTTTGAAATATATCAATTCTAATTGATGTATGTATATCCAAAGTTTTAATTGTACATTTTGACATATTTTAGAATTTCATTGGATCGTTCTAGGCTACAAGAATTGAAGTATGGATTATTTTTGAATAATCGACCGAAGTAGAGATGATTTCCATCAATATTGCCTTGATTTATCATTTATGAAAATAAAGTATATTATTACAAATAAAATAACTCACTTTTCAAAATGTTTGCGATATCTAATTTAACATGTCTTGACTCTTAAGTCTATTATTGCACAAATTTGATATAAAAAGGTAAATCGACTGTTTGGCGAGAATGGATGAAAAGGATAGCTAAGTTATTTAATTATACAACGCATGCTTACAATATTGGCTTAATTTGGGATTGCGGTCAAGTGTTGTACCGTTATGAGGTATTGCCGTATTGTGACTATGAACTGTTGCATATATGGTTGAAGCTGCTTTCACCTACAATTAATTAAATGGCGAAATAAAAAAATCTGTTTTCGGATCTTTTAAAAGTGTTTTTGAAAACATTATGAAAACACTTCAACTTCCAAACACAACCACTATCTACCATTAAACCCACCATGTCCAAGATTAGGTTTTATGGCTAATTCAAAGCTCCAACCCCATTGCTTTCAAGGGATTAGGATACATGCTTCCACATGATTCAAACTCTTGTGGAAAGCATAGAAGCCTTTGTATTCACTTCACTTCGGCCAGTCCAATTCAATTTTTGAAGTCATCAAAGATCGTAGTATGTAATTTCACAAAAAACAAAAACTAATATTAATAAACAATTGAGTATTAAATAGTTAAACAAGTTTAAATGAACCTTTTCAAATGTTTAATTCGGCTTAATAACATTGCATATTACAAGTTTACAACAAACAGTGTACTCTTATTTTTTTAATCAGGCTGATCAAAACTAAATTCGTTAAATTATTTTACAACTTTTTTTTATTTGAAAAGCAATTCCCAAAATAAAAAGTCAATAACCAATGGCTGATGGCTAGATGTGGGAAAACAACATAGATCCAATGGGCCTGACCGCCAAACAGGCATACAGCTCACAACTGGTCTTGGGCTAAACTGTGTATCTAAACTACCATACTAGGCTATTTCACATTTGTTTTAGTAACAATCTTCTCAGTTCTCATTCTTATCACTCTCTTCCCCGCCTTTACCAATTTTTTTACTGTTTTGCGCGGTAAATTTCCCGCATTTCTTTTAGTTTCCTTGGATTAGCAGTTAGCACTTTGGCAGACCAAAAAACTTCCACAAAGGTATGCTAATTTACTTTGTGATGTTGAAGGACTTTACTATCATTTGCTGTACGTATCAACATTGAAATTGTGCATAATGATCATCATTAGCAGAAACAGTACATCAACCTTATTATTTTATATTTCTTGAACTTGGCTGCTGAAAAATCTAAAATTGTTGTAGACCCTGATGAGAAATTGAATGAAATCAAGTTGGATATTTAGTGATATTAGAAAAGCTAGCTAATTTGTGTGTACAAACAAGGTTGCAAATGTAATTTTCTTTCTGGGTGACACAAATTTGTATATGATGAGTTTATAGAAATGTGTTTTTTATTAATCCCTTATTGGGTTTGTAAGACTGTAACTAGGGCCAAGGAATTTTAGATTTTGTGTCATTTAAAAACCCTTTGGGATTTGTGTTAATTTAATGCATTTGTTGGTTTCGCTAACTTGGAGGTGAAATATAGGAAATCTAGGTGTATGAAGAGTGTATTATAAGTCAATCAACTTGGGTATTTATGTTAATTGTTGTTTACATAGTAGTATATGCTTAGTGTTTAAGTTTGTCAGAGATTAATACAGTGGTCTGCTGAGTGTCTGACATGATCTGAAAATCCTATTTTGGCTGTTCATACAATTTGTATTTTGTAATCTGGTGATGTAGATTTTGTAGATTCCACTGTTGTCTGCTTCTGCAGAAAACTGTCAGAACTAATAAGCAGATAGCCCTCCCCCCCC
>ONZK01002006.1:0-25432 GCA_900322385.1 Pharnaceum exiguum | reverse complement strand
GATTCTGTTTGATTTTTGAGTTTCTGATTCTCTGTTTGATTTTTATCGCCCTCCTTGTCCTTTGTCCCAGCTTATTTTCTTCTTTTGGAGTATCATCCGTACGAAACTTTATATAAATCCGTTTTACATATAAAATAGAGTCGAAAATAATAAGGAGTTACTAATAAGCACCGGAGAATCACTAATCAATTCTATATATTTATCCAAGGTTATAGGAGATTTCTCATACAGGTAATAAGTGGGACATTCTGGAAACGGTCTCCCGATTTTCAAATCAGGGTAAGGCTGCGTACATCAGACTCCCTCAATACCCCATTTGAGATGGGATTCATTGGGATTGTTGTTGTTGTTAATCACGTCTGATATATAAAATAGAGCTACATAAGTTTGTTGATCGCTTAATTCGACTCGTAGATTACGAATACAACTTAGTTATCTTTTTAATTTCTTCGTTAACATTGTTTGAAAATACGACATCCTTGTTCTTCTATTAATAAGTGCCTTTCAATAATTAAAGCTTTGCGTACTTGAAGTAAAGCTATTGGAAGATTACCCTCTTCATCCCCATTAATTTACAATTGCGCCATTTTTACATTTTGTTCCATCCACAGTATGACAGTATCCACCCATACTTCGAATATAAAATTCTCAATTGTATTTCTCCATTATAATACCTATTTCTATTTATCATTTTTCCAAGACACTTCTCACTTATCAGTGTTAGAGCCTCAACTTTTAGGTATTATATAGGCCACTTATAACTCGAATATACTCCAAGGCATCCCTAGTACTGACTACTGAGTTTAGTTCAAGCAAGCGTGATTTTGATTTACCACGTATATGCATGGACACGTTTAGATATTGGATAGATAAATTAAACTTAAATTGTCTTTTCATGGCTTCATACCAACCACCACATGCCCATCTTCTAGATTTTCGACTTCGTAACTGCACTAGCGTATGCAGTTCGGTGCTCACTGTTCACATACATTAGTCACATGACAACAAGTGATTGAAGTAGCAAATGCAAGCAGCCAATGATAAGATTTCCAATATGCTCAATACTATTGAGTCTAAAATAAAATGATGCTGACGCGATGCCTCATGGATCATCGGCTATCACTTTCTATTGGTCGGTCTACTCTCGGTGCAAGATCCTTACCACTAGCGGGGCCGTCCCTGCTGAAAATGAATTTTCAAGGCCTTGTGCCAAACAGATAATAAATAAGGTCTTCTCAGAAATAAGATCTAGACAAAAGAAGAAGAAAAACTATACTAGTTGAATATAAATCTTGTTCCCAACATACAAATTTGGGTGAGCAAAATGAGCAATACTGCCAAAGTGCCAAGAATTGAAACATGTTTTTGAAGAGTATTTTCAATACAATTGTTATTCAAGCAAGCAAAGCCAAAGCCCGCCTTACCTTCTCAATTTGATTGATTTAGGTATTGTTTAGAATCGTTTTAAATTTCAAATTTTCAGTATATTAAAAATGAGTTTCTTGAATTCGAAAAAAAAAGAGAGGTGATTTTAAATTTATATTGTCAATTTTGAAAGTTATAAAGAGATGAACCAAATCAAATGTTTAAATTTAAAAAATAACTTCATTATCACCAAAAAAATTTAAAAAATGAAAAAAAAAACTAATTAGCTTTTTTCTGTAAAAAAAACATATATAATAGTATTTCTAGAGTGACTAATTAGTATTTGATGACTAATAATACTTACACCATGACTACTAGCTATAAATATGTTGTAATATTTTGACAAAAAAGACCTGAAGAAAATACACAAGGAGCAAATAAGACTTGGAGATGGTGTACAATCTCCTAGCATAAAAGAAAAAGAAACCAGAAGAGAAAAAAATATGTTGCCATGGAAACCTGATTTAAAAAATGTGTTGAAATTTGAATACAATTGTGTTTAGTTTTGTTTTATTCTTTACAGTTTCTTTTATTTTAGTCCAGTTCAATTTTAGTTGTACTTTTAACGGTATTCAATAATTTAATAGTTTAGTTCAATTGAATTTGGTTATAATTTTAACTATATTCAATATTTAATAGTTTAGTTTTAAATTTTACAATTCAGTTCAGTGCGTCTCATTATAGATAAATCAAAACACACTCTAAGTCAATGCGGGCGCTTGGCAACCTGAGACAAGTCACGTATCCCCGGCTGTTGCGTGGTGAACTGCCGGCCAAGCCAGTCACGTGTCCCCCTCCCATGGTGGTAACTGGTAACTGTTAAGTGGTGATTAATGAGCAATGAGTCAAAGACTAATGAGGTGGGTGACTACAATTAGCCTTTAAGATAAAAAGAAAGAAAGAAAAAAGAGGAAAGATCGATATGATGACCCGCGAAAAATCCAAAAGATTGTCGGCAGCGGTTAGGATAACAAGGGCCCCACGAATAGCCGTACAACTTGAACGGTCAACTGTCAGGTGAGAGCGTCTGACTAGCTAACACGTGTCTCTAACGTGGCAACTGCCATAACGGACAATAACCGTGGCCCCATATCACGACAAAATATTTTTGCTGCTCCACTTGTCGTTATGTTTAACCACTGTACTGATACACTTTTCTACTGTATTATTAATTAACTTCAAATTAAATTTAAAATTGAACTGAATTAATTATTTTTAACTTTCCTGTGACGAAGCCGTGATGCTTGGCATTTGAGGAATTGTTCGAAAGTGCAATTTAGGCCGGGCCTCCTAGCCCCCATCATTATTACTTCATCAGTCACTCAACCAGCCATTAAAAAATGGAAATTAATTCGCACCCAAAAAATGAAAATAAGTAAATAGTGATTCCCGCCAAAACATTAAAAAGCCGTTGCTTCCTACTCCCTAGCAATAGCATGTATCATGGGAGTAATTTCAGGTGCTAGTGCAACTGGACTGGTGGTGGACTTTGATTTGTCTTATTGACTTAGTCACTTAGGTCATGTTTGGGTAGCAATATGCTATCTTCTATTTTAGCATATCTTATCTTTACATGTCTCGCATATCTACAATTGAATATGCTATTTACTAAATTTGTCATCGTCTCTTTCACATTAATATGCTAACTGCTATCTGCTCATTACCCAAATATGACCTTAACCAATGTTAATAAAAAATGACCTCGTCTCATATATGAACTGATTTCGCCTAAAATTTTGTGTATCAGAAATGGTTCATTGCTGTTGTAATAATTGAATGACTTTGGGGAATGTACTGTGAAGGAATGTTCACAATGTATGCATTATAGTTGTGCTATGCAGCAGTTTTGACTGTAAGCTTGTACATGTGCAGTCTCCTAACCCCCAAAGGCCCAAACTCAAGCATGTTAGATATATGGAATTCGAAGTACAAATCAATCTTTATTGGACAAAGTTCGGGTTTATGAGCGGAAAAAAATTCACAACATGTTTTTGCTAGCATTTTAAGGTTGGTATAGAAACATTGATTTACATATGCAGTTTTGATGGATAAGATTGATTGATGTAAAAAAATGAAAGGTCTCATCTACTGCATGTTATGATGACTAACATGACTCCCATGAGTGACTCATGTAAGTCACTCAAAGTAGTAGTCATCATACATTTTTCATGAGCATTTATGCTTAAATAAAATTTGCTTGTGTTACTGATTTCGGAAGTTCTTTTATATTTTCTAAGGTGTTTGATAGTTTTTCCAAAAGTGTTTTGATTAGCCGAAAAAAGGCATTTTTTTACCTTACCTTACAACCAAAACTGCAACATTTTTTAGCTGCACGAGCTCCAATAGTTTCAAACTTGACAACAATTCCAAACTCGGCTAGTAGCTATTAGAAAAACCTGAATTGACTGCATTGCCAAACCTTATCCAATTTTAATATCACGTCATATAGTGAATATAATACAATAACAACCTTGACATTTGACAAGAGACGTCATCGCGTATAATAGATTACTAATAGGTCACCATTTTGTTTTCTGCCTTTCAACTTTAAAGAACTTAGGAAAGCAAGGGATTTATATATTGTAAGCTAGTCATGTGTGCCTGCCCATTTTGAATTGTACAAGGCTTCACCTAAGACGGATAAAATTGTGTTTTTGGTCGGCAATTGAGAAGATCTACTTAATGGTGATGTGTGCAATAGTGTGAGCATGTGGTCTCCGATGTAAGGGTGATGTGCCCAACAAACTGAAATGAAAACAAATCAACACGACAGGGATATTGAGGGAGGAAGGAGGTTGAAATAAAAGATCAACTCCATGCCAGTACGTGTGTTGGTGCAAGTAACATCATAGCTGATGCAGATTACAATCATCTCCGACACAGCAAAATTATATTAAGACTATTGCTCCCGTATCATCGATGACGACATAATTGACGAGGTTGGTCAGAATCTCCTATGCGCCTACGGCCGGTAAAGCACCCGACTAAAGATTCTCGGCCACGTATAGCATGCCGAGTATCAAAGCTACCTATATTGTCAACAAATTCCATTCAAATTGTAACGGCTTAACCCAACATACTGTTATAATACAACCAAATAAGGTGGGAAGTCACCAATTAAAAGCATAACTTAACCACTGAAGTTTAAAAGATGAATGTTAGTATGTTGGACCACTACTACTAATAAACTGCTCTTTACCCGCATCTCTCATTCTATGTGGACAGCGGTGTTACACAAATTGCATTCGCAGTTCAAGTTACGGACACATTCATCTGAGTCACTTAATCAACTCCACATAAGTAAATTTTACTTTGGTGTAGGTGTAAGTTTATTAATTTAAGGGGATGTCCTATGGAAATTAATCATTGGACTTAATTTAAACAAACTTAATTTAAGGGAGATCTTCTACTTAATCTAGGTTGTTTCTATTAACTCGGGCAGGTAAAAGTATGCCTAAGCTCAATTTACTTATTCATATTTTTCTGTGCAAGGTGAGGCTATGTTTGGCACGCTAGCGTTGTTAGCTGGAGCTCGAGTTGGAGTTACTCAAAGTTAGAGATGAAACTGTTCCGAGCGTTTAGAAGAAGAGCTTGTACTTTGATACAAGAGCTTATTTTCCAAAATAAGCTTCTAAATGAGACATACCAAACTTAACTAATAATTTACCTTTTTTAAAAATATAAGTTTAATATTTTGACTTTGATTTGAACCCACTTAATATCAAGTCTGATTTTGCCACTGTCTACTATGCCTCCGGGATAATAAGCAATTTTGACATCACTAATAATTTACCTTTTTTAAATATTTGAAAACAGCAAGTCTCTGGTACATCGAATGGATTTATGATTAATAATAAAATAACTTACTAATGACCTTAAAATGTTTTGAAAAAAGCACCGAATATACCTAAGAATTAAAGACTTATTGGAAAAAGGAAAAGTAATAAAGGTGGGAAAATAGAAAAGAAAATTTTGAAACATCAATGTTGCTGCATGTGAACCAAGTCAGCACCACGTCTGTTGTACTACACTGGTTGGCCAGCCATCCCTACTTTCCTCCAACCCCAAAACTAAAGATCGAGAAAACGGAAGATGACATTTCAGTCGTTCAGGACAATGCGTCTGTGCTAGCCAGATTAGTCTTTCATAATGATTTCGATCCGTTCTGCATCACAGTCCTTAAATTCCCATTCTGCGAAATTTCCACAAAATTAAACCTTTACCAACTCAACGATTATTCGATTAAACGAGGTGTGTGTGTAAGTATGTTTGTGGGATCACAACGTTGTACCTTTTTTCCCCTTCTTTAATTCTTCCATGGAACGTATGATACTCTATGCATGCCGATAGTACAAGGTCTTACACTCTTACTTTCGGTTGCTATTCTTTTGGAATCTGCTGAGCAAAAGAGATTGCTCTTGGGATGGAAACACTCGGGCCCCAACAAAATAGGAAAGTAGGAATGACCAAAGTCTTGGTCATGGTCAAAAAAATTGAATATTGCACACCTATTTTTTGTTTTTGAGAAATAACATATCGATAATATTCTATTCAGAACCTTCACAATTATTTTTCCTTCATTTTCTTGTCCAGTGTAATATAGTTTAAAAAAAGAAGAAAGCAACAACAACAACGGAGTGTAAATCCACATTCAATACAAATAATGCATTAGCTTACGGATTGGCATGTCAAAGGATGAGAGGTTTGGCCTTATTTGGAAATAAAAAAAATGTGATAACCTTGACAAAAAAGCTAAAGTGTTATTGTGAGATAAAAAACAATTAGTGCGCATGATTATAGAAAATTATTGTTCCCTCTTCAAAAAAAAAAAGTGATCTCATTCCCTCATTCATTCGGTCATTCTTGATTAAGGAGTGATAACTATTATAGAAATTTAAGTGTTTGAAGTGTTATTGTGAGATAAAAAACAATTAGTGTTTAGGCAAATTAAATGAAATGTTAAAAAATTTAACAATAAGTGATTAAATGTAAATAAATAGAAAATTATATGGAACATTGATATAATGTAACATGTCGAAAGTGGTCAACGATTAATCAGATAGGTCACTAACAAATATAAAAAAAATGGGTATACTTAAAATTTTAAAAATTAATTAACAAAACACATACAAATCGATTCTCGATGTTCATTTTTCAACAGTTGCATGCGCACATAATTGATACAGTATTTTTTTAAGGACTTTTTTATAGTGTTTTCTCCGTTTTAATTTGTGATGTCAAAATATTTTGGTCAAATTAAAAAAAATGATTATGTTAAAACAGTTCATCATTAGGAGAGTATGGAAAATGTGACAATGGACAAATGAGTAAATGTATATTTATGTCATAGATGCCACTTGACATTTGATTATGTGAAAATTTGTATATTTTAATGTAAGACTAGTATAGATATTTAAATTAATTTAATTAATATGACACTTCTCAAATTAGTGCATTAATTTTCCCCTAACAGATGCCATTTGTCAATTCTTGTAAAAGGGTTGTATTTTAATATATGGAGTAGTATAGATAGATATATAGATGTGTATTCAATTACTACTAGGATTTAGGCTAAATTGTTAGAAATAATTCATACTTCGACCGATTATTCCAAAATAATCCGTACTTCAAAAGTTGTTGTGAATAATCCTTATTTGGACCCTTATAGGCGGGAGCAACCTAATTAAGGTTAATAACAAGTTTTTTGAAAGATTAAACATTACGGTAAACCATGAATTTTTATTTTGACTATGAAATACTTTAATTCTAATCGATATATGCATTGCTAAAGTTTTAATTTTCCATTTTGACATGTTTCATAAAGTCATTGAATCGTCCTGAGTTACAAGGGCTGGCATATAGATTTTTCTCAGCAATTTTTATGGTTATAATTATTTTGGGATAAACGACTTCAATACATATTATTCCTAAATCATACTCCCTCCGTTTCTGAAAGTTCTTCCACTTCTCCGTTTTTGTCTGTCTCATAAAGTTCTTGCAGTTTTCATATCTAGCATGATTTCTTTGGCTAAATGACTCATTCACCCCTTGTACTTCAGCCAAATTACCACAACTAACCTACCCCTCATTCTCACTCACCCACTCGTTGAGAGTAAATTAGTTTTTTTCCACCTTTTTAAAATACGTGCACTCCTATAAGTCGGAAGAACTTTTAGAAACGAAAAGAGTAACAATTTTGCCAAAAATTTATTACTAGAGATGTAGAGACTAGAGAGGTTATTAAATCCACGAACAAAATTTACAGGCGGAATGAAATCGAACATGACAGCGTTTAATTTTGCTTTCTATAATAACCAATAGTTGAACAAAGCATGTTACTCTGGCATTGCCTAGATTCTTTGTCATTCGCTCTTTTGTCATCTTTTGCCTTCGATCAGTTTTTTTTTATTTTTCTTCTAATCACTGTGTGCCGTCATTGTCAGTAAGCACACGGTACGATTAATTTTTTGATGGAAATTAAACCACACGAGTAAATAGTACTCACTAGTTACTGCTCCTTGGGTAATAACAAGCCGAATTTAGCCCGTGCTCGGTAGTCTCCGCTCGACTCACAATATTTTTTTTATTTGGCTCGGTTCGAGCTCAAAGCTCGTTGAGCTTTTAAATAGAAGTTCGGCTCAACTCATAAAATTCAGCAAGTTCGGCTTGAGCTCAAGCTTATGTGATCGAGTTAAAAAGTTCACGAGCTTTCGAGCTCGAACTAAAAAAAATCACGAATTTCCGAACTCGTGCAGTTGATTATATAACTCGCGCGGGCCTCTTTTCATTTTGACATTTTACACAATTCACAAACACAAACTAGGTTGACGGTTGTGCGTTATTCTTTGTAATTTCTAAAACTGTTAGGAATCAATTCCCTCATTACTTGATGAGTTATAGTTGATGGTATCAGTAAACAGTAGTGTTACTATATTGTTCCAGACACAGTGCAGGTACAGCAGAACTTTGCTGAGATTACAATGGAGTAAACTACAAATGAATTGCATAGATAGAGGGATCGGGCTATGAGCACTTGCTTTCCCAGCGCCTGCCTTATTTTGTGGAAGCTATGTGGAATAATGCATACTCGTACATACACACAGCAAAAGGAAACCTAGGTAGCCAGGTAGGTATATATTGTTATTCCAACTTTGGTAAGGATATGTAGATTTTTTTCTTCTGTCATTGAGAGAATATATACTGACTATGATTGTCGTTGGAATCTACACTAGTATTACTACAATTAACAAGAGTTTATAAAGTAGAATGAAAAGAGTAACTACTCCATAAAAGGTTGATTTAGAGTAAAGGCCTTGTTTGGCAAAAGAATATTTAGTAGGAGTGGTTTGTGTTGTAATATTAGGTTTGAACGGTTAGAAATGTTCTTGAAGATGTTTGATGAACACTAAAGAGAAGTTGGGAAAAGTATTTGAATCTACAAAATACTCTTTTACAAATACTCTTCTCAACAACATTTTCGGAGAATAATTGATTTTCTTTAATATTTAACATTGCAAAATGCTAATTGTCAATATACCAAATAATTTACACCCGCTAACTAGCAAGTACTAGTCAAAATTGTTAACCGATAACGACTAATGCTACTGTTAATACAACAACGACAACAACAAACCAATATAACCCCATCTCAGATGGATTATTAAGGGAGGCTTATGTACGCAATTTTACCCCAATTTAAAAATAACCGCTAATCTCCAACTACTATCATCCATACAAAGCTTAAGTAAAAAACTACTCCGTATATGAAAGGTTGGGGACCAGGATGGGGCGACTCCATGTGGATGTTAGTTGGCCGTTGGGGTTGGTTTTCTTGACAAATAACTGAATAAGAATTTGGGAGTCCTTATAGTTAGCTTTAGCTTTCTTATCCAAAACTAATTAGGATTATTTTTGACCCACGTATCATTATCTAGACACTAGAAATACACCGTTGCCTACCTGCTTATCTGCTTAGGTTTCCTTTTCAGCCATTTCGGAAAGTGAGTTTATACATGGGTCATTTTTAATTTCGGGAAATACGAATATGCCTTTCTTTCACATGAAGCTGGCATCTACTAGTCTACGGCTTCTTGTGTTTTTAATCAACATTATCAACAGGGAAATGTTCTATTTGATCTTTTGAGTTAAATTTAACTATTTTTTAGACAAATTGTTTAGCATAGATTGCATTCTAAATTGAGGTGGGCCAAAATGTACTCGCCAGAGAAAACCAGACAACAATAAAAAGATCAGAAATTCTAAAGCACTATATCTATAAGTGATCAGTGTATGTAGATTTCATTTTAATTTGAGTAGACAACAATTAACGAAGTCTGTATTTATAAGTCTCATGATATGATTACAAAGCAAATCAATTTCAGTCCTTTGTTTAGAACATAGGTGAATTCTGATTTTAAAATAAAAAAAGTTAACACATTTGTGTTGTAAGGAAAATGGATGATTTATAATACCCTTTTCTCGAAAGTTACTTCGTTCCCTCGCACAATCCTCGTGTACTATATTAAAAGTTCGAGAATGCTCTCTGAGGTGCAATTTCGAGAAACCCTTAGCTTTAATCATGTTTATCTTCATATGCTTTCATATGTAAGTCACGATATCAGCAAAATTCTAATTCAAAACCAATATAGAATGATCTCTGAGGTGCAATTATCTCTTTAGTTACGTTATAATGAGATATAACCTATACACCCCTTAATATCGACAGTCTTCATATATACTCTTATTTTATCCGAGTGGGATCGATACTTTATTTCGACATCAATTCATTCTAACACGAACGAGTTGACTAAACTATATATATCGTCGTTCACTTCATATTGTAACAAGAACTGAAATAAATAACTACCAACTTACACGAATAGAGGTCCACTAGAACAAAGTTATTACGTACAAATATGACTTCGATCTTCATGGTTTCTGCCAATAGCCACTCTTTGGAGGTGTTTCGAGTGATAAAATCCGGCATGCGTGAAAGATGAAGGGGAGTGATTCACGGCCTCACGGGCAGTATAGCGTTCATGTGTTTGTTGGTGTATAGTCCACTCAAGCATGGGGGCTCGTACTAAATTATACGTAATAATCTAGACAACATATTACTTGATTGGCCTACGCCTACAATTGATCAAGAAAAAAAGATGTTTTCACTGGTTTCAGATAAAACACAAGAGTTCTCAAGTTAATTGCGCTATCATACTCAATTTTAGCTTGAGCCACCAACTATATGCCCACAGATCGAAGACATGATCATTAGTAGCTTCCTACGCTTTTTTCATAATGACAACAATCGCAAGTCAAAATAATACAATATTTTGTTATCTCACACATCAAAGAGGGTGCGGAGTGTAATTATATACAATGGCTTAGAGGATTATTTTATATGTTTTTTTATATGGAGTATATTTAATAACAAATTAATATAATAATACAATAGGTATTAAACACCACAGATATTTGAGGAAAGGCAATTTCAAAAAATTATCATTAGAATAATAATTTCTTTTTTTTTTGTTACTTTCGATTTAGAGAAATTCTACTCCCAAAGTAAAATGCATTTTCTAACCAGATTAAAGAGTATGTCCTTTACAGTTTAACTTGGAAATTTAAGTTTAGTTCAGAAAAAATTTACAATTAAAGTGAATTTAGTTAATTAAACTTCAAAGTGCCCCATGAAAATTTGTTAATTATCTGTAAAATAAAGAAAATAAAAGGTGACCATCGAATAAATAAGGGGGGTTTTAGGGTTAATTGTCAAGAGAGCTATAAAAACCACTTGTTTGTCTTTATGCCCCATCTCTCTATCTCTCTCGGTTTTCAATATTGTCTTCAACAATAACAACAGTCCCAGACTCCCAGTATTGTCCCATCTAAGATAAGGTACTGAGGGAGCCTGATGTACGCAGCCTTACCCCGATTTGAGTAATTGGGAGACTGTTTCCAAAATGACCCACTTAGTACCTTTATGAGAAATCTCTTTGTACCTGCAATGAAACTAAAAAATCGTTAAAAACCAACGTGCCCATTAAAACAAATGTATCTGCAATGAGAAAATCGTTAGATACCAAATATACCCAAAAATAAACGTTTGGACCTACAGTGAATAATCGTCAGTGACCACCATAACTACACAAATATAAAGTCGCGTAGACCTGACAAGCCTCCGAATCGCATACATAAAGCACCTGTAAGAACACAAAAATTTACAGACAACACGACAACTACCAAGTAAGTGCGAACACAACATGCACAACAGAAATACTAGACTCACCAAGTCCTCACAAACTAACACTACATCCTATCCTATCAGGTCTAACACCCTACTCTAACAGTCTAGTACCCTAATCCTCGTCCTTCAAGAGCTCCTATCTAAAGCCATGTCCTCGCTAAGTGATAGGCTAGTCATATCATGTTTAATACATTCTCCCAAACTCTTCTCTTGCATGCCTCTCCTTCGATCCCCACTCACAACCATGTTTCCGCACCTACGCACCGGTGCGTCCGTGCCTCTCCTCCTGAAATGTCTTCATGATAATTATTTGTTCTAGTAGTAGTGTTATTGTACTCACCTGAGTACAACACAATCATCGCACGTTTGACATGTAAAATTTGGAAATCTGCTAATATCATAATTGAAATGAAATCAATTGATGTGAACAATATATATACTCAACAAAAATGAATTTAAATTGAAAAGACTACCCATGTTATAGTGCGGCTATAATTTGGTGTTCCACATTGTTGTGTCAATTATATTGTCATCATGTGTTTAATTGTATGTAGAGCATATATGAATCGTGTTTAGGGTACACTTCTGGCTACTAATTACGTACAAGTGACAAACTCACAACAATAGTTACTCAAAAGACAAAATATTCTAATTATTTTGAAACTAATAGGATACCAGTTAAGTACTTAGAATTACTAGTTGCTAGGACCAAACCAAGACCTATTTTTTCTTCTTTAGGTTCATACATATATACTAGGATGACAACGGGGTAGGGATGGGGCGATATAGCCTAAACCATCTGCGATCCACCCAAAAATTTCTTCCACCATCCCAATTTCACAACCCATGGCGGATCTGTAAATCAAAACCATCCCCGCCTCACCACCCACCAAATCGATCAACATCCGTTCCCGTCCCAATTAAGACAGTGACAAAGCGATATCTACTTAGACTCGCCCCATTGCCATCCCTAATACAAACTCAACCTTAACCCATTACAACAACAAAGTCAAAAACTTCTATACCCAAAATCCTGTTTTATTATGTTGTATGTATAAACGGATATGGTCCACTACCTACTAGGCTACTAGTCTACAAAGTCACAAGTGACTAAGTAACTAGTCACCATTAATGAAAATTTTACTCCACAACAGCTTATATTTCAAGAATAATGAAAAAGGAAAATGAAAAAAGAGGTTTTGGTAAAAAGGGAAAAAGAAAATAGTAGTAAACCCCCCGCCCTTGCCCCTCCTTCCAGTGGTATATAAATATGGTCCCTGAAGAGGGGCCGCCAAGGATCGTCAAATGTGATCTTCCTTCCCTTCTCTTGAAAACACAACACAACTCACTCTCACACATTTCCTCTATTCCTCTCTCTCTCCACATCCCCAAAACCCAACCAAACCCCTTGGCTTTTGTCCCCTCCTTTGTATTGTATTATCACTTTTATCAACGTACCATTATCTAGGCGAACAAAAAAACATAACACAACATAACTATATAACATAACATAACATAAGCTATGAAGTACGTGCTAGTAACTGGAGGTGTGGTTAGTGGTTTGGGAAAGGGTGTTACTGCCAGCAGTATTGGCTTGCTTCTCAAAGCTTGTGGCCTTCGTGTCACTGCCATTAAAATTGGTACTATATTATATCATTTTTTTAGCACTTACCCTTTTGTTATTTTGTTGTTTTGGACGTGGGTTTTTGATATTAGGCTCTAATTTGGCATAATTAGGTAGATTTATGACTTGGGTTTTGTTTCATTTTGTTTGTTTTGTTTTGCTCAGTTTGTGATTTGACATTTGCACTGTTGGATTTGTTACCTTAGCTACAACAACATTGTAATGTACACTTTTTAACTTTGTGTGTTTATGTGTCAGAAATGAATCTAATTCATGGGTATGATTAAGTTTGTGACAAAAATTAAAAACCCAGAAAAAGTTAGTCAAAAATCTCATATTCTTTTCCCAAAGAATAGGATATGAATAATGAATGAAGACCCAAATGCCCAAAAAGCTGTTATCTTTTTATAATATGTTTTTTTGTTCATTTTGTTGGAGCTTGTTTACATTGCTTTACAAGGTTGGTTAATGGAAAGACAGCTTTTTTTCTTCATAGTATGTGTATGTTTGTATGATGATTATAATATTGTATTGTTGTTATGTGAAATGTGTATGCAGATCCTTACTTGAACACAGATGCTGGGACTATGTCACCCTTTGAGCATGGTGAAGTGTTTGTTTTAGATGATGGCGGCGAGGTGAATATCTCTCACTTACCCTATCTTCATTGTTTTTAGCCCTGTTGATAATAATAATAATAATATAAGAAAAGAAAGAAGAAAACTTTATATTAGTAGTTTTTATTTTGGATAGATAGATAGATAGATCTCTTAATAGTTGAGGATTAGACTTTTGTGTGAAGAAGATATTGATGTTGACTAAATTGATTAGTATTTTTTTACTTGTGGATTTGATTTTGTTTTGTTTCCTTGGCGGCAGTGAAGTGGTTGGGTTGTACAGGTATTCTTAGAAAATGATATTTTTTAGTTTGATTTTCTCCAAGGTTATTAGTCATGTAGTCATGTCATATACAATGTTATCTGGTTTTACTTTTCTTTTTTTCTTTCTCATGTTTGTTGTTGTGGAGTGGTGGAAAGACATACTGTTGCTCCCTGGATCAATATGGATTTTTTTAAAAAAAGTGAATGAGGTATATTCACATGTGTAACAGAAAGCAGTGTAGAGATGAAGGTTTTTGTGCTTGATTTTCTCTGGTTAGTTTCTCACCTAGTCAAAAGGAGAATAAAGGTTGTTCCTTTTTTTCTTTTTTATGACTAGGGAATAAAAGGGTGAAAGCTTTTGATGGTGAAATAAGACATTGCCTTTTCTTTGCTGAGCAGCAAAATAATTTCCCTTGACATTGTGGATAAACAAGTGGGTCCTAGGTTGAAGCTGATGTTTTCTTCATGACCTGGTGTAGTGTAATTTGAGTTTGAGATTCAGTAATGATATTGTTGTTAGTACTCAATTATCTTTAAAGGTTATATCTTTAATCTTTTCTGGAACCTTCTGTGTCTGAATATTGTTGGTTAAGTTGATAGTGAAAATAACGGTCTCAAAAAGTAGATTTTGAGTTGGTAATCATCATTTTGTTTGAACAAAAAACTCTTTTTTCTGTTTTAGGTGGACTTGGATCTTGGTAACTATGAGAGGTTCTTAGACATCAAGTTGACCCGAGATCATAATATCACTACTGGCAAAATTTATCAGGCAAGCTGCAAGCTATTCTCTGAAAACTGCCTTGTACTTAATTTTATTGCTGAAGCAATGACTTTGAAAGTAAACTGATGTTGCTTTCTTGCTGTTGTTTGACAGTCTGTCATTGAGAAGGAGAGAAGGGGAGATTATTTGGGAAAAACTGTCCAGGTTTGTTTGATGTATTAATTTCACTTATGTACGTCTATTACATCATATCATAAAGCTTCATGGTCTGATGATATTTATCCATTTCCTATGGTTAGGTTGTCCCGCATGTAACTGATGCCATCCAAGATTGGATTGAACATGTGGCGAAAACGCCGGTGGATGGACTAGAGGGGCCACCGGATGTTTGTGTCATTGAATTGGGTGGCACCATAGGTGTGTCATCTGATATGTTTTTAGATATGCTAACATTGACATAACATGTCTACTGTCTGTCAAGTCTTGATTTTGTATTTCCTTTTCATGATGCAGGAGACATTGAATCAATGCCCTATATTGAAGCATTAGGGCAGTTCTCTTACCGTGTCGGTAAGTTTGCGTGGAATGATGATTCATTTATGCATGATAATGTGTTCTGCTGTCAAAAATTTGCTCAATGGCCTCTCACTTTGTTCACTCCAGGTCCCGGAAACTTTTGTTTAATCCATGTTAGCCTTGTGCCCGTGCTAAATGTTGTTGGAGAACAGGTAACTAACAGTTTCTAAAATGCTAATTTTTCTGGAGTTGAATTGAGCTGGCTTGTGTGGTTCAAATATGGTTGGCTAATCAAATCATTCTTAATGTAATTTTTGTTTCTTCCTGTCAACAGAAGACAAAACCAACTCAGCACAGTGTCAAGGGACTGCGAGGCCTGGGTTTAACACCCCATATTTTGGCTTGTCGTAGTACAAAGGTCATTCTCACATCCCTCTCTCTAATGGTTAAGTCACTTGCTCCATTACTTGAGTTAAATCATTTATGTTTTTTTTTACATGCAGCCACTGGACGAAAATGTGAAGGCAAAGCTCTCGCAATTCTGCCATGTCCCGGTAATCTTGAAAGCTGATCTCCATTTTTATGAATCATTAAAGCTCTAGGTGCTTAATAGTTTCTAATCTATCTCTGCCGTGGCAACAGAGCGAGAATATTATCACTCTTTACGATGTTCCAAACATTTGGCATATTCCTCTGCTTCTTCGAGTAAGCATTTATCCATGCTTGTGATTTGGAGTTTATATGACAAGCCTTTTACGCCGTGTTACTCAATTTGCATTGTGTTTTCCTTTTGTTTTTTTCTCAGGTTCAGAAGGCTCACGAAGCAATTTTGAATGTGCTTTCTAGGTTGGTCTACTTTCTCTTTCTTATTAGCAATTCAATCATGTGTGTTGTAACTCCTCTCTGACTCCTAGTTCCACATTACAGTGATGTCAAGGAACCTATTCTGAACGAATGGACTTCAAGAGCTGAACTCTGTGATAAGCTGCTAAAGCCTGTGGGTCCTAATCATATATCTTTTTCTTCTGGTGTTGTACATGCAACTATCCAAGTTCTATACCTAAGTGTTTGATAAGTTTTTATTTATCAGGTCAGGATAGCCATGGTGGGGAAGTACACAGGGCTTTCAGATTCCTATCTCTCTGTTCTTAAGGTAATTTAGAATTAGTCTTCATTTTTCATGACCTTTTTTTTTTTAGAATAGTCGGGGGAAGAGGTGTGGGTGGTTGCAAGGATCTTGCCTTGAAGAGTGAAAGTATAATCAACAGCCCACATACTTTCTCATGTATTCTGAATCAAGAGTACATCGTTTGCAGATAGGAGTGTGGAAGACACTTCAATCCTCTTTCAAAGCTTTGATGGTCACAGTTGTATTTGTGTGACGTTTTTAAGTGAACTAAAGATTGAAAGCTTTAACTTTTTGCTGGAACCTGTATTTGCTATTTTTACTTATATCATGTATAGGAGGATTTATTTAGGTATGCACATGTCTGAGTTTCTAACCATGATTCCGAAATCATGATTCATTCTTTAGTGAAAAAGCAGTAGTGCATCAGTTAACCCTCTGCAGCTTTTGGTTGCTAAAACTCCTCCTTTCTTTTTCTTCTGATGATATGTGTGTAGGCCCTTTTGCATGCCTCTGTTGAATGTCGTCGGAAGCTTATTGTTGACTTTGTTCCTGCAAGTGATCTTGAAGATGCAACCAAAGATGAGGTTATTATTTCTTTCAGTGTTTATGTTTTCTCTTCTGAATCACTCTTCAAGGAACTTTGTTGCCATTGAAATTGACTAATACTATTTTGAACTGCAGAACCCTGAAAGCTACAGAACGGCATGGAACTTTCTTAAGGTTTGATTTCATATTCCCAATTAGTGATCAGTTTTCTTTGTGGAACAATTCGCTATTAGTTTTACGGACTCGGTGGTTATTCCTTTGTTAATCTTTTATTATTTGTTATCCCACTTTGCATCTTTTTCCCTTGCCTATTGTGTTTGTGCTGCACGCCAAAATCTCATTCATATTCTCCTCCTCCCTCTCTCCCCGCCTGCCCCCCTTCTAAGTGTGGCGAACTTTGTTTCTGGCCTTTCATTCCCATCCTATGCTTCAACAACCTCTATGCTTATAACCTCTTTGTCAATTATTTTCAGCGTGCTGATGGTGTCTTAGTTCCTGGAGGATTTGGTGACAGAGGTGTTGAAGGAAAAATTCTGGCAGCAAAATATGCAAGAGAGAATAAAATTCCATATCTTGGCATTTGTCTAGGAATGCAGGTTGCTGTCATTGAGTTTGCCCGCTCTATTCTCGGTTTTGAAGATGCCAACAGCGCAGAGTTTGATACAAATACAAAAAACGCTTTTGTTATATTTATGCCAGAGGTTTGTGTTGTCTTGAGTCGGTACATTTGGCAGAGTATCTGGTTGATCTTCCCTGGCTCTGATGATATTGTATATGCAGGGATCAAAAACTCATATGGGAGCCACCATGCGTCTAGGCTCAAGGAGAACACATTTACTGATTGATGACTGCAAGAGTGCGAAGCTGTAAGAAACGATATAGCAATACTAGACAGCTTGCTTTCAGATGTATGTCTTAACAAGATCTTCTAATTGGTGTTTGTCGCTTGTTCAGATATGGCAATGCAAAATTCGTTGATGAGAGACATCGTCATAGATATGAGGTGTGTATAATTGGCGAACTGAAATTCTCCTTCCTCTGATTGTGTTGCAGTTAATGTTGATAGAATTACCGCCAAAACAGTTAAATGTTATCTGTACTGGACAATTTTCTAAAGCACGTGTGTAATCTAATGTAGGTAAACCCTGATAAGGTTGCTGAACTAGAAAGCGCTGGTATGTTATTCACTGGAAAAGATGAAACAGGCGAGCGCATGGAGGTGAGAATTTCAGCTTCAGAGTTTGGAAATCAAGTCATGGATTCGATTTCGCATTGTCTAATTGCTTTTGATTGTTGGGCAGATAATTGAGCTACCTGATCATCCTTTCTTTATTGGAGCTCAATTCCATCCTGAGTTTAGTTCAAGGCCTGGAAATCCTTCTGGTTTGTTTGTAGGTTGGTCTGCTGGGTCCATGTTCTCCTTTTGTTATTCGTAATGTCTATTGCGCGCTATGTCCCTAAAGTACTGGTTATACTCGTCAGAATTTACTGGGTTCTCGGAGGTTTTAGCTGGTTTTAACTTAGTTTCTGATGACAAACAGGTCTTGTAGCAGCAGCAAGTGGACAGTTGGCTAGTTTTTTGGATAGATCTGTAAATATTTCGGCAAACAAGTATGACGGTTTGAGAAAAAAGTCTCATCATATGGGGACAAATGGTTTTTGTAATGGTTCTCTGAACGGTGTTTCTCCTGAAAAAACCGCAAACGGCCCGCCCAGATATGCTATGACACAGTCAATAATCGGCATGCACTAACCCAAGTCAGGTTGAGTTTACCGGCCAACTGCGTTGACACAGTGCCTAGTAGAAGTGTTGCACCCTGGATATTTTTATCAGTGGATGCTCTATAGATTGTACATTGAGATTTTCCTGAAGGGCGAGTTTGTAGTGTTTAGTTATTATGGCAGTCTAAGAAAAAAAGAAGATATCATGGCAGTTCTTACATGTTATGTAATTTTGGGGACTGGTGGATTGAAGTTGCCCTAAGTGGCTTGTTTCTGATTTTCCTTATGTAATGACGAACTTTATGCAACTATTGAGTATTGACTAGTAAGTCAAGGTTGAGGTGATTGAGAGTAAATCCATTTGCAATGAAAACATAATTTATATGTATTGATACAACTACAAAGCAACATGTTGCAAAGCAAAGATAATGTGAGTGACACTCGGTATACAAACCAACATTAAGCTGTCACTGCACTACAGTTTTTTTCTACAATTACTGTTTGCTCAGATCATTCTATCGAGTACCTCTCCTCAACTTAACACTTAGCTCGCAATTGCGGCAATAGGATGATCTGATGATCCACATTTTACCATAAATCAATCCAACGTAAATTATTAGGATTCAATGTGGTTATGCACCAAATCAGAAAGGTATCAAGTTTTCTCAGAAACAGCAGACTGCTACCGATCTTCGCCCTCATGTCTTTTTAGGAGCCTTAACTGCTTCATGCACAGCTGAAAAGTCCAGATCTCCAAGTCCCATGCTCCTAGCTTTCTTAAATGCCTGATAGAATGTAAAAGGGTAGTTAGTTCCCCATTGCCATGGAGAAGCATCTCTGATAGGAACTGCAACTATAAAGCATCATATTTAACACACACAAACACTGGTGCTCAGCAATCAGCAACAACTTGTTTAACCACGTCGTGTTATTTCAACCTTTTCTTTCCTTTCCTTTCTTTCTTTTGTCCACCCCCGGGCGTGCAGGGGCAGTGATTCAACCTCCATGAATCAACAATAAGTCTAAAAGATTATTTTAGTAGAAGAGTTGACACACTTCGCTTTCTGAAAATATTGTAACCACAGATTAAAAGCTCATGGGGGTAAAAGGCAATAACTTCATTTAATTATGCAACAACTGCAGCCAAAAGTGGAGGTTCATTGGTATATGAAGGACAATCGGATATCTTCAAGGTGTACAAATCTTTCTAGCAAAAAGGGCCACGGCAAAGCATTACAAGACATGCAAGTAAAAGAAATCCTTTACCTCATTGGCAGCAGCTGCTACTGGCATTGACACGGCATTTTCGTCCCCTAGAGCAAGGGCGAGTCTCATATCCTTCTGTTGATGCTTTAGGGGAAATGCAGGGGAGTAATTTTCCTTAAGCATTGACGGTCCTTTCATCTTGAACATTGGATTGGCCATAGCTCCAAGGTCCTTGAAGAATTTAAAGTATCTAGATCAACATCCATACCAAAAAAAGAGTAATATGCAGCAAATTTCATCTTACCAACACATCAAGAAGAGTATGTGGACTTAGCCCACTCTGATCAGCCAACTCTAGCCCTTCAGAAAATGCATTCATCATACTGTGTAGAAAAGAAATGTCAATAGACTGTGCATACTAAGTTGAATACACCACATCACTCAAATATGGTACAAGGGTGTTAAAATTCTAAGTTCTTGAAGAAAATCTCATAGTTTTAACATTCTCAGCATGGTTATATCAACTATCAAGAATATTTCAACGATACACTAGCCGAACCAAAATGTACCAAAAAAAAAATAAAAAAAAAATAAAAGAGGAGGACCCCATTTGGCCCAGAAATGGAATTAATCCTACAGCAAACTTGAGTTGTAGAAGCCATAAAATTGAAAATGATATCTGAATATGATCAAGGGATTGAATATTCAAAATAGACAATAGTACTTCAGTTTCATGAAGAAAGATTATCATATACGCAAGCAAGGTCGGGGGAGAAAAAAATAAAGGTAAAAGAACCAGCATTAGGTTGGACTTCGGAAAGCAGTGGAACTCCATCGACCTCCCAAAAAGACCAGGGTTGGGAAAATAACAAAGTTGCAGCATGAGAAAGTGGTACCTTCCCATAATCATATTAACAACTAGCTTCATTCTTGCTCCATTTCCGACCTCCCCCAAGTAGAAAGACTTCTTTCCCAGCACATCAAAAATTGGAACTGCCTCTTCATAGAGTTCCTATGTAGCGGAGTTTAAGATAATCGGTGAATAAACATTATGGAAAACACGAACAGGTACGTGAAATACAGATAATCTGGACAAGCAAGTGTGCTGGGATAAAACGAAATCGCCAGGAGATGATCCGTACTTCTTACCTTCACCCCTCCAGCAAGAATTATTAATTGACCATCTTCTGCAGGTTTTTTGCTTCCAGAGACTGGACCTTCAAGGAATCGTCCACTTTTGGATTCAATTGCCTGATAAATAAAGTACAATCAGTTGTCAAGTAGATTGGGGATCCACAATGTGAAAATATCAGGTTATGTTTCGAAGAACAAAGGCTACAAATACAAGGTCCTACAGTTTAAGTGTTTAGAATATACTTTTCAGCAAAATTATTATAATTTTTTTGTATGATAGAATTAGGTGTAATACAGAGTCTTTCCAGGTCACTATGTACAGCCTTACTGCTCATTTAGAGAGGCTTTCCAGTATACTCATTGATTTCGAGCCCTTCCTACAAAATGAAGCACTGATAGTTTGATGGTCTGTTTGTGCTTGCCACCACAATCCATCTGAATTAACTTTTGAAACATGCTTGAAGTAGTTCTAAGTGTTGGTTAACTGTGATGACATAATAGTCAATAAACTAACCTCTCACATTGGCAGATTGATTAATACTGAAACATATTACGATCACACAGGTAGGAGGTCGCACATAATGTGATCTTTGAGAGAAAGTAAGTCAGAATCAAAATTCATATATATGCAGATCCAAAATCCGACCTCACTGATCTTGATGGATGTTTCTGCATCAACTGTGGACATGTCAATGTAACTTTTTCCACTGCATATTTCCTCAAGGACTCCATCTTTTTCAAAAACGACCTAACCAATAAAGCAGCTAGGATTAGATCAGAAAATGATAAGATTGAATAAAGAGACGGGTATAATTTACTGACCGCGAGTGCAGCTGAAGGATCAGATAGCATTGCGATGGTATATTTGCACTTTTTGACCACGGCCGCGGGTGTTTCTCCAACCAATGCACCATGCTCAACAAGCTCATCACACTGGTTGAAAGGTAAATAAGAAAAAAGTAAATAAGCGACAAGCAAAATCTTGCGGCCTGCTGCAATTAATAAGCAAGTGAGGCTGGTAAATGCAAAAGGTTTCCACATCGTAATGTCTCTTAGTAGCCATGATTTTAAAGAGACAACATCACTCAAGCATGATTGAAACTGCAATCCTAAGCTGCTCAATCATAGATGACAACTAACACTTCAATGGTGAGGAGTTTAGGTAGCCAAAATCACATCTTAACATCAAACTGGACAATAAATATTAAAAAAAATCGAACTGATCTTGAAGTCCAGTGTCATCAATATGTGTACAGATAAATTAGTAATGTCATCATATGCTGTCACTGAGGCAGATAATCTGAACCCCCACTTTCTGTCCATGCTCCTATATGTTAGCACTAAAGAATCTCAGTCAAGGATAATAATTTAAGATTTTAAAAGTTCAAATATGATCTCTTGACACCTAACGTAGCAACTGTGTTTATAGTCTCCGGGAAAGTGACCATACTGAAAACTTCTCATCACCAAAGGCCAGCTTTTGCTGAAGTGCTCAGAGGAAACCTTTGTTAGCTCCTGACGTTCTTTCTAACCAGAGGTCTATTATTTGGTTGGCTTTCATGGTCGGCTATCTACGGCTGAAGACAACCAAAAGGGGAGAATTCGAGTACCCTATAGGATGTGTAGCACTGTATCATGCCATTATGGCCAAGATTAGACATCGCAACATCTACTCCTCCAGTGTAACTTATCCAGTTACTACCTGGAAGGCAGCGGTATCACGGTATGGTGGATTGGTAAGACCACTGTCAGTTTAATGGAGACTGTCCGTCGCTTAGGCTAATCCAAACTGAAGGGGAGGTCTCCTCAGAATTAAGTGTTAAGTTTCTAATTCGCTGCCAAAGTTTACCACTTATGGAAAGAAACAAGCAAAAGGCCCTTCCTGAAAACACCGATATCATCCCAGATGCAATTGTTAGTAATGTGCCAGAACTACACCACAGAGGCAGAAGGCATACAGAGCATACTGCAGCATCAGAATACTATCCAAGTTGTAATCTGCTCTACTTGACAGTATAGAACATTTGTATAACTGGATGCTCCGAAGTCCCAAATAATGAGAATCCTATTTCGACATTACCTAGAAGGTACTACATATGTTGTCTCTGATAGTCTCTGCACCTGCTTTCGGAATTGAAAGGGTGCAACTTTTTGAGAAATATCGAGTCTCATTGCACACATGTACACAACAACAACATCAACCGAGTGTAATCCCCATTCAATGGGGGTTCTTGGGGGTCATGATGTACGCAACCTTTGAGTCTCATTGCATGTTTCATGTAATCATGTTGGTGTTGTATTGCATCATTTTGGTAATGAATTAAATATAACTTAGTAAGCAAAGTACAAATACCATCATCCTAGAGCAACAAGTCACATTTAACTTCCACAGTGCTAATTAATACAAGTTCATAAAGTGATGCTCAATTGGAAAACTGACCTTGGAAAGGGTTCTGTTCCAAACAGTAACTTTGAAGCCATTACGCAGCAGATTCATTGCCATGGCTTTGCCCATGATTCCCAATCCCAAAAACCCCACCTCCATTTTCTTGCTTAGTAAATCTATATAGCTAATATAATCCCTGCATAACAATAAAATTACATCACATTACAGTAAACTGCATATTGGCATAACAACTATCTGTCATCTATTTGCAGCAAAAATTGACACATTAAACAATCAAATCACCAAGCATGCTAAACAAAGAAATACCCAGATGATAAATTCAGCTTTTACTTTATTCTATTCAATACCATGCAGCAAAACATAAAAAAAGAAACATTTTTTTTCTTCTGGCAAGCACATGCAGGAAAACTGAACACATAAACTGATAAACAAATCACAAAACAAGCAAATGAGCAAATACCCAGATGACAAAATCTAATTTTATCACAAAATAATCCAAAATCTGCTAAAACAAACACACAGAATATCATTACATGCAGGAAAAAGGGTAAAGATCAAACCTTTTATCTAAATCTTTTTGTGGGTGATCAAGGAAAATAGGAAATGATGAAACAATAAGAGCTAATGAAGTGATGATAGTTTGTTACTGTTGTTGTCTTACTGCCACTATCTACTCACTCCAGTCTCTCTCCCTTTGTGATTGGTTGAGAAAGAAGGTGCTTTGTTTATGTTCTTCTGATGCAAATGTAATGTAATTTCGGCCCTTTGTGGCCCTCCAACTTTCTTGGACCATATATGTTAAGCCCACAAATGTTAGGATTTATAATTTGAAGCCCATGTTGTTACACTTGGTTGAGCATGCATAAATTGTCCGCTTTCACATTGATTTTTCGGATTTTTCACTGGTACCTGAACTTTGGGCTAATTCACCATATAACCATTAATTTCGAAAAATGCACCAGGTACCCCTAAACTTTCGATTTTGTTCACGAGATACCCACCATTACTAATTCCGTTAAGTTAAACTGTTAAATGACAATATTACCCTTATTGAAATAAAGAGTTTTAAACATCACCTATATTCTATTGTCTTCAACCATACACCACATCCACCATTACCACCAACAAGAAACAAAAAACCAAACCCAACCCAGACAACCCAGCACCAAAATACCAGATTTTATTGTCAATTTGGCCTTCCATTTTAAAAAGTAAAAGAAAAACAATCAAACCCCAAGGCCCCAATTCCATGTTGGTCGACATTCCTCCTCCCCTATTTTCAGTTTTAATTTTTCTTCCATAATTTTCTTTTCCTTTTTCTTCTTCCTTTCTTTCTCATTTTCCTTCTCTGCCTCCCCGTACCCCCACTTTCCTTTCCCCTTTTCTTCTCCTTCTCCTTTCTCTATTTCTTTCTCCTTGAACACCCAATATCAATACTAACAATAAACCCATCTCTACTCTCTCAAACATATCGACGGACCACATCCACTGCTAGCATCCCCGCGCCGTTGTCGGTCCTTGATCTCTGATTCGTGTTTACCCACAAGCCACTCTCCTTCCTCTGCGGTTTCGACTTAGACCCACCTTTTCGCCGCCCCTGTCACGACTGCCCCCACGGACGCCACCATCGGTCCTTGTGCTGCCCACACTTGTGCTGCCCATACTAGTTACATTCTACATATTTTTATCTTTTTTTTTTGGGTATTTTGTTGGGACACCCCTTATAAATAGACTACTTTGTAGCGACACCCCTTATATAAACTTTTTTGTTACAACACCCCTAATATGTATAAAATGTTGTTTAGACACCCCAAATCTAGATTTTCGAACTAAAATCTGGGTAAACTACCCATTATACCCCTCTTGTGTTACACGCGC
>ONZK01002005.1:15131-37945 GCA_900322385.1 Pharnaceum exiguum | reverse complement strand
TTTAGAGGAGAGAGAGTGTGAAAAAAATGGTGCTTTGTATGAGGAAAAAGAATGGGGGATCTTGAGGAGAGAGAGTGGAACAATGATAAAAGAGGTGAAAATAACAATAAAGAATTATGGGAATGTTAAGTTTGATTTGTGAGAAAAGATATTGAAATGGGGTTGTTGAAGGTGGTGTTGTTTTAAAGGTGAATGAGAAATGGAGATGTAAGGGAAGGGGAAGGGGAAGTAGGGTAGAATTCTATTTTTTGTGATAAAGAATTATTGTTATAATTTTTACATATTCATTAAGTGAGTACATTTTGCTTTTATTATGTGGAAAAATAAATATCTAGCTGAGTAGCTGGGCAAAGGGATCTCTTGTGCTGTACAAACTACAGCCAAACAAGCTCCACAACTCTACGCACTTGAGCAAAAAACACTTCATTGACATCACAACATTCTCCTGTGTCTAAATCCTTCCTTTGAGGTAATTTAGCTTTCCCCCTCCCCTCCTTTTCTTTAATTCACTTCTTGCTGCTTAGTGCTAGTATATATCTCTGTTGGGTGCTGTTTTATCTTTTCTTTTCTCTTTTCTCTTCATTGTATTCCATATTGCAGTTTATCCAAGCTTGAAGCATATATTGCCTGAAACAAACTTTCTGGGATTTCAGTGTTCTACCCATATGTCACTATGCCTGTATAGTGTATACCCATTCTTGAAACAAGTGATCAGAAGATCAAATAATGATGGATTTAACATATGCTTACTTGTTTGCAAACCATTCTCTTCCATTGAGCTTTACTTAAAGTCATCAATTTTGAAGTAACTGTCTAAGTAAATCACCCTAGTTCCTACAGTGTAAGCTCTAAGTTGGTACCATTCATGTGTCTGCTGATCTTACTAGTTTTCTTTTCCTGTTGTCTCTTCTACTTTGATATGTAGTGGTATGGCAGTTATTGTGGCTCCAGCATCATGTCCATTAGCTAACATTAGAGTTCCCTGTGGGATGATTGGTCCCAATTTAATCCCCACTGCTGTAAGAAAACAGCTTCATCGAGTATCCCGACGAAGCGTGAAGGCAGCAGCTGTTTCTACTGCTCCAGTTAAGCATCATCTATTTGCATTGAATAGGACTCTTGATAGTTCTTGTTTTCGGTCAATATAACGATACAGACTAACTCTAGAAGTTTGGTGGTTTAGGCGGTGAGCTACGAAGTAGAGATCAAAAAGAACGATCTGTTGAATATAATCCAGGAAACAGAAAGGGGGCTCAAAACAACTCCGGACCAACGCTCTTCCATTGAAGAGGCCCTGGTTTGCAGTTCTATTTCCTTCAGCTGTGCTTACTCTTTTGGACTTATTTTTTGAAGTAATGGCTTTTGGAGATGTATCTTAGCTGTCTGTGATGTCAGTTAATCTTTTATATACTAGGTAGCTGTTGAGAGATATGATGCTGGAGAGCCGGTTAGCCTGGAACAGCTGGATGGTACATGGCGTTTACAGTATACTTCTGCCCCTGATGTCCTTGTTCTATTTGACGCCGCTGCTAGACTTCCTTTCTTACAGGTACTAGCTACAAAGGCATATCCAGAGATAACGAATCCGAAAATGTTTATTTACCCTGATACCTTCAAAGTAGATGTTTGAAGACAACACATTGACATAATGTACTGTGTATCTAGTTGTAGGATCTTGGACTTGTAGTTTCCTCTTTCTTCTGCTGGAATGTGAATGTTGTGTCTTACAAGCTGTTTTTCAAATGTAGTTGTCTGTTGGTTGGTGTTAGGTGGGGCAGATTTTCCAGAAATTTGAATGCCGCACTCAATCTGATGGAGGTGTTGTCAGGAATATCATCAGGTGGAGCATTCAGAACCTACTAGAGGTGAAATTTACTTGCTTTGTCGAAGATTCTGTGGTGAATTTACTTTCATCTGTTATTGTTACCTTTAGAGAGGCTGGTATAAGAGTCATGTAATATCCTAACAATAGGCTGTTGTTCCTCCAAGCTTTGTACCCATCTCAAAGATCTGAAAACTCAACTCTGTAAGTCAGTGGCTATAATATCCAGAAGGGTCTCATCTTTATCGGAATATATAGCTGGTAACTAGTTTGCTACCAACACCTTGGCACAACCTTTAAACTGTCATCCGTTACTGAAAACTTTAATATCTGCTAGATTGAGACGATGTCTATAAATTGGACAATCGAAAATACTATGCAGTTGAACCCAGATCCTATGTGGGTAACAGGGTAAGCCAACTGATGGAGGGAGGCTTGCACTTTCAGATTCATATACTATTTGAATGTAATTAGTAGTCCTAGTTATTCTCTTGATTAAACTGTTTTTGTACCTCAATGAGGATGAGTATCTGAGTATGTTGGGTTGACAGGAAAATGAGGGTGCTACACTGCTTGTTTCTGCAAAATTTTCACTGGTTTCACGGCGTAATATCTTCCTCCAGTTTGAAGAGGTCAGTTCCTTCACTTTGAAGCTTTAATGCTTTTCCTTTCCTATTTTTGTTGCAAGTTACAACATCTTTTTTTTTACTTCTGTTCTATAGTGCTACCTCTGGCTAGGTTCATCAGCCTGGAAATCAAAGTATATTTATCTTAAGAAAAATTAAACATTTAAATGGGCATATCTATGTCAGTCAATTTTCTTGCCCTGCTTGACTGCAAATAGCGGGTTGTTTGACAGATTAGCCTTCAAGACATTAGCATAAGTGAGCTAGCACAAGCTGTCATAACTCCTGCTTTTCTGCCACGAACATATTTAAACTTACAGGTACTTGGATGGAACTTCATAATACTCGTTTTTGATCCTCAATTCCTTTTCTTCTCTCTGTTTGATGAGTATAAAGTGTGTTGAAGAATTGAAGTCTACCAGTATAATTCTGTTTTGCTCTCTCTGAGATCAACTAATGTTTTTTTTTCGCCATACTGAAGCTCCTGAAAACATGAAACACTCTTCTGTCTGGTTAGACTTCATCAAGCTGAGGGTTTTAAAAATGTCTGTTTTGCAGATTCTACAGTTTATTCGTTCATTCAAAGCTCAGGTTCCTGTGACAAGTCCACAATCTCCGAGGTAATCTGTTCACATGATATATTCATACTCCATGATAGTGAGCCAAGATCTTCTCCAGTACTGGAATTTCCAGTACTGGCATTGCTAAGTTTCGCCTGTTCGTAGATGAACAATTAAACATGTACCCTTTCTGTTTCCAGGAGAAGAGTGGGAGGTTTGTATTACCTGTCATATTTAGACAACAACATGCTTTTAGGCCGATCTGTTGGTGGTGGTGGAATATTCATATTTACTCGAACTCAGCCTTTTCTCTGCTGAGGAGCTCAATGCCTAACCATGATACTGACTGAAGTCTGGCCTGATAAACAGATCACGTTGGATTTATTTGTGTCTATTGTTGTTGTAATATAGTTTTATATCAGCAGAAACATGAATGTCAACATATAGTTTTCACTGCAAATTTTTAGTACATAAATCATGCGAAAAGCGGTTTGTTTCCGACGATATATTCACAAGAACTTCAGAAGAAATGCTGCGCACAAGCTCCTTGCTCTTGTTTCTATTAACATTAGCCTGAATGTAGCAGCACCCAAAATGGATATTGTTCAAATCATTTTGTTCATGATTATCAGGATGTAAGCTTGTCCTTCGTTGCAGTAAACCGCATCACCCCTATCAATCTGAGATCATACTGTCTGTCTGCTCATAATATGCGGGGCCATCACAAGCCAAATATCTTTTTGCCATACTCACCTATTATAAACAAGAGCACAGCTAATGAGCTAAGATGAACTCCAATTGAAGAAAATAAATGCCGGATTCGAAAGAGTTGCAATCATCCTGACCTAGATCATACCAAAGTACAAAGAAAGCTGAGCGAAAATTGCAATTTGTAAGAATTCCCGGCATGGTTGCAATAATTAGTTCCTTGTATAGCATACAGTACAAAGCAAGTACATAATCACGTGTATATGACAAATTGTTTCTATATCTATTGTGTATTTCTCTCAGCTGACATCTTCTGCCAACATATAAAAGTACAAAGCAAAATTATAACCAACCCCAAAAGCTCGTAAACAACTGCTCCACGGATGTTAATCACACCATCACCATCTCAGCGCCCAAAATGATCCAGAAGTAAAGTTCTCTTCTTCCTTGATGACAACATTGCCTCTATATAATCTGAACAATTCAATTGCAAGCGAACTGATGCGAGGGCATCCATTCATATATAACAAGGAGAGTCGCTTGCAACCATTTCTCAGAGAATTAAGGCCTCGATCACACAGGTTCCGGCACCTATTTACATGGAGTTTCTCCAACTTGTGACAATTCAAGGCAAGAGACTCCCATCCAGCATAGCTAATCTCATGACACAATGCCAAATTCCACTCAACCAAAGAGGGACAGCCCTTTGCAATTGCCTCAACAGATTCATTCCTGATAGTTCTACATAGTCGCAGATTCAGAACCCGAAGCCTTGACCCCAGACCTGAACCAATTGCAGCTAATCCATCTCCTCGAATGCACCAACTAAGGTTAGATACATTTAGATACTCAAGCCCCCCTCCACTAACAATACTTGATATCCCTTCTGGCTCTAGTTTACAAGATTCAGCTTCTAAATAAGCTAAACTTCGAGAACAACCTCTAAACCCAACACCATTTATGCCTTTGCAGTTCGTAATTCTCATGGCACGAAGATGATCACAATACTTAACAAGATAGCCAATACCCTTGTCAGTGACAAGCGAACAGTAGGAAAGATTGATGTCTTCCAAATCAGTACAGGATTTCGCCAAGGATTCCAACCCATCATCAGTGACATTACATCGGTACAGGCTAATGAATGTCAAAGACGGGCAACCACTAGCGACAAAGGAAAGGCCTAAATCAGTGATCGCTAAACAGCAATCCAAATACAATCTTCGGATACTGGAACCATATTGTTGCAACTGCCGTAAAGCTGAATCAGGAAGCTCTGTACACCCAGATAGCGACAGTGACTGCAGATGTTGAAACCGGTTCAATACCCTATCCAGTTCATATGAATCAATCCTATGAGGGCTTTTCGACAAAGGGGCCTTGAAATGAGTCAATGAGCAATCAAACTGCAACGACTGACGATTCTGATTCTGAATTCCTAGCCACCTATGACAAGTTAACCCGAATGCTTCGCGATCCGAAGCACAAGATAGGCACCGGAAGATGTGAACAAGGCAATCATCAGGAAGATCCATAATGCTGGTCTCAAGACTCTCAACCACAACATTATTCTTATTATTATTATTATTATTATAATCATTATCAGTCTGATGGCTCTTCATCATAGTCATCCTACTGATAACAGACACAAACCCAGATGGCATTTGGGCATATATTTGCATCTGTCAATGTGATTAAGCAAATCTGCATGTAAAAAGATTGTTCCTTTCTCAGATTTCACAACATCTTACATCACAAGATGGTAAACCGACAAATGCAAAAACATAACATGATCACATGTAAACATAAAACATACTGCATATGAAAAATCTGATAAAACCCAGATGCCATTTCTACCATATATATAAGCTAGCAAACAGTTTAGTCAGACAACAAGAAATGAACTGAAGATAAATAAAAAAAGAGAATATTGTTTGAGGGCAATACCAGAGTGACACTCGCAAAGAGAGGGAGAATGGTATCAGAAAAGATGTGTGTTTTGTTTTGTTTACAGTGCTCAAATGATACGAAAAGGCAATGGTGTATTATTGCAAAAGATTGTACTATATCTCTATATATAAAAACAAATATAATGATGGGGTTGTTTGGGTTAGTACCACTTGAAAAGTTGTACTAAGACTTTGCTTACCACTAATAATTGTGGATTTTGTCCATCTCAAAAATAAATAATTGTAGATTTTGTCCTAGTGCAAGTAGTGTTTTTCAAGCATCTTTGATTGGGGTGATTTGGGTTAAGGCCCCGTTCTCTTTACTGAACTGAACTGAATAAAACTGAATTGAACTGAAATGAAAAAAAATGAACTTTTTGTTTAGTTGTTTTGACACTCAAACACTTGTCAAAACCCTATCAATATTGTGCGTTTATGAAACTACATGGTGAGACCTTTTCAATGATATACTAATAAAGTAATAATTAAGAATGGATATCGGGGTCAAAACTTATTACGTTTACAAGTTACGAGCTGAACTTCGAAAAACTGAACTGAACTGAACTGAATAAAACTGAAGTGAAGTGTAGTTGAAAAGAACAGGGCCTAACTCATCTTCATCTTTATAGTATGTAGTTATTATTAGGAGTACTAATAAGTACAAGTCCGACTTTAGTTGTGTAATGATGTGCTAATTTGTGTATAACTTCAATCTCAGTCATTCGCTGTTTATTAATGGATTAAAAGAAAATGAATTAACAAATCACAAACGGTTGAGATTGAAGTGATATATGAATTGTTACACCATTTGGAACACAAAAGCCCCTTTGAATAGACACAGAGTGTTTTTTTTTTTTTTTTGTTAGTTCAGATTCCTTTTTTTCTCTTTTTTGATAAGATAAAAAATCAATAATTTGATTTTGTAACAACAATGAAAACAAACTATAAGTAAATTTCACTCACATGTCGTACTAACTAATAATCGAAACTTTAGTTCTAAAAACACAAAAACTTGTGTGACTCGTTTTAAATATGAGATTGTGGATAAATAACAGAAAAATATTGATTGAATGATCATTCGGTGGTCATCATTATTAGTGATCCCCCAATGATCATTACTAACCCCGTCTTATTTATAAAACATGTTCACATAATTTTTTGTCTAATTAACAAACAATCTCATATGCCACTCACGACTCATGCAAGAAAAAATGGTCTTGAGTCTTTTTCTTCTAAGGTACAACCAAAAAAACTCAAATAGATGTTGAAATATGTAAACAGAAACATGTTGTGGTTGACTCTTTATTTTTCGTAGGTAGCAATTGAATTCAATTTTAAAACATTTATTTAAACACAAAACTCATTTTTGATGTAAATTTCACCACCTAATCTGTCATATTTTTATTCAAACACGTACTGAAAATTAAGACAACTCTAATATCTTCAGACTTATTTATAAAGCGATTGGCAATAATTCATCTTTTTTCTTTATGAAGTGTCTAATTGTTGTCGAATTCTTTTGTTTGCCGAAAGTAATGGTCTGCATAATGTTGGCGCGAGCGAGCTAGTCCATCTGGAATTATTGGCCCACTATTGAAAAACTGCAAGGACTGGTGGGGAGGCCGGCAATTCACAAGGGACCATGTCAAGACAGAAACCGAAATCTAAACACATGCAATGTAAATTGCAATCATGCACAGAATGACAGAATGTACTGATAATAGTTCAATCGAGGGCTCTTTCCTAGCTTGTTAAATGTCAAGAGTCATTGTTCCCCGTGGATTCAAACCAACATAAAATTTGTGTGTCGTTTGTTCGTTCACATGTCACAAGTCACAATCATGTTTGGAATTGGAACTCAGCACTGAATATCGATCGCTTTCACGTAATTGAGGTTGTTGGCTGGTTGTTTTCAGAAAAAATTGGAATAGAAGAATCAAGGACTTATATGTACCTCCATGGATGAATGACTTGTATACATTTGGCATGAAATAAACATTAAGTGTCTGTCAATTCTCATCTACGATCCTAGCTTCTACTTGTTCGAAAATCTAATTATCAAATTATAGTAGAATCGATGATATAGTTTTGAGAGTGTAAATTGTACGGAGTACCTACTATCGATTATTACAAATATTCCTTTATATTAATTCAGTGAAATTAGAGCGTGAAAAGTGAGCAACAACCCAAGGGTTTGCTACCTGCCATTAAGGGTCGTATTCGACTAAGTGTAGCATGGGTGCTCGCACTGAGCCTCGTATTCAAGGGCCTCTTTTTATTTTAATTTATATACTCGTATAGTTTAGTCTTAGAAATGAAAATGAAAAAAATAATCATCGCAAAGATTCCATCAAACCATTGTTTTTATTGTCATCACTTATCAAGTTATCATTACTTCCCTAAAAAATTTGATGATCAATTGAATTTATCATTTTCTTTAAAACATTTTAGGGCCCGGATTTTTTCCCGCATAAAGGTTGTCGTTATTATTTTCCCCCGTATAAAACCTCTTAATCCACAATACACCTCTGCTACCATTCATATGACTATAAAGGTTTATGGGTCAAAACTTGTCCCCATAAGGCCACAATCCCTAATGGATTGATGAGAAAAGACGTCATTTGAAATCAAGCCTTCTGATTGCATCCGAACCGTTTGATTTATATCTTTCGTTTTTGTACTTTTTGTATCACATTTAATAAATATAGGAATTTAAAGTTTAGCATCTAAGTGTATTGACCCAATCTACTCCAAAAGTAGAAATTATTCACATATATTAAAAGTTATTGAATATTTATATATTTAATAAACTATAATAATAAATAAAATATTGATATTTTATTGCATTGCGAACCGACCTATCCGCTTTCCCAAATTGACAAAAATGTCTAAAAACCCTAAATTTGAATAAATGGTATAATTAAATTGTAGATATAAAAAAACTAAACAAAATTGAATCGAGGTGAATTGTGGATGATATATTGATATGGAGGATAGCCAAAGACAAAGAACAAAAAAAAAAAGCAAGCCCAAAGCTAAACCTTCATCAGACCAAATAATCAACATAACACAAACATTGGGCCGTACTACATTCTTACTAGCAAAGACATCCGGCCCAAGTTCAGTACCGCCGCGCAATAATCTCATTTTTAGGGTTTAAGCTATTTTGCGGCAAATTATTCATAATATTTCACTCACACTCTTCTTTCTCTCTTTCTTCCTCTCTGCCATTTCCTAGCAAAGCCCAACAATGGTAAGCAACCCTCTATCCCTCTCTCTCTCTCTCTCTACTTTCACGTAAATTATGACCTTTCTTGCATTTTGGTTTTTACATTAGACTGTTTTTCTACATTTATTTATGTACATGTTTATATGTTTACTTACAATGCATTTTTTTATGATGACCAAAACATACTTCATACAATTTGATACTCCGTAAATTGTTTAAATTGAAATTACAATGGTACCCTATTGCTAATTTCACTTTTTGCGTTAGTGGGTCGGTCTGGATCTATCTGTTTTGTTATACATACGTACATAGAAATGTAAATAACATTAGTATAAAAATAATAATATCATTTTTGAGTAACTGGGTATCATCCAAATTTGTTGCTTTTCATTTATTTCATGATTTAAATTTTTATATTATTTTTTATTTTGTTGGGTTGCGTGTAGGAGGGTATATAAGTTTAGTGGTTGATGAGGATTAGCTGACTTTATTTCTGTACAATGTAGATTGGTCATGTGATCATATGTAGTTATGAGTCTGATTGATGAACTAAATTTGGGTTATGTGTGTATTTTCATTATATTGATTTTCTTTTTGTTGGATGAATGTATGTGGGTAGGTATTTGTTAAACCACAAAAGTCGAGGGCGTACTTTAAGAGGTTTCAAGTCAAGTTCAAGAGAAGGCGCGGTATGTTGGCAGCGTTGATGGCGCTTTAGCTGTATTTTATAGGGTTCTTTTGTGCCGGTTTCGTTATTGTGATGTGTTGTTTGAATTTGTTTTGCAGAGGGTAAGACTGATTACAGAGCCAGAAACCGTTTGATTAATCAGGACAAGAACAAGTACAACACCCCGAAATACAGGCTCATTGTTCGCTTTGTATCCTTGTCGTCTTGGCTTTAAATCCTCATTCATTTTTCGTCACATACTTCTTAGTGCCCTCATGTTATTGTGTGCCGTTGTTATTGTTGTCATGGATTTATGCAGTGGATTTGTTGTTAGCGAGCATTTTCATTTTGTTTTGTACATCACTACTAGCAAACAGTCACGCTATGAAGGAATTCTGTTGATCAAGTTCATGAAACTGATTTGATATTGTATGCATATTTTTGTTGCGTTAGTAACATCATGTATGAATCCTATTGTTAATCAAGGTAATGATGTAATTAAAGTAACAATCGTTAAGGTAAATCAAGTTCTAGGATGGCAAATTATCCAATCTGGTGTGTGTTTACTAGTACTCTGCTTTTCATCTGTGGATGTATTATACAAGTCTTTGTCAAATCTTTGACTCTGTTCTTAGACAAACAAAGACATAGTTGCTCAAATTGCATCTGCCAGCATCACTGGTGATACAGTTCTTGCTGCTGCTTATGCCCATGAGCTTCCTCACTATGGTTTGGAAGTGGGTCTTACAAACTATGCCGCTGGTTAGTTATTCTTGATTGTTGAGTGATGAGTACTCTTTGAGAATATATTTGTAACCGCAACTGCCTTGTTTGTAGCATACTGTACTGGTCTCCTTTTGGCCCGAAGGGTGTTGAAAAAGCTTGAAATGGATCAAGAATATGAAGGAAATGTTGAGGTATTTTGTTTCTTTATGAATTTGTTCAAACATGTGATCTGTATTCTTAATGCCTGCATATTATCGATCATTTTCTACTGCAACAGATTTTGAAAGGGAACACATTTCTTGTTCATGTATTCATATAGTTGATTCATGGTGTTGTGTTCACAGGCAACTGGGGAAGATTACTCCGTTGAACCAACAGACACAAGGAGACCTTTCCGTGCTCTGCTTGATGTGGGTCTTGTGAGAACTACTACTGGAAACCGTGTGTTTGGTGCTTTGAAGGTATTATTTACCATAACTTATCTCTTCTCTATGTACTGTTGCACTCTCAGAAACTTTTTTGAGGTAGTACTTATCTGTGAAACTTGACCCTTGTCACTTTGGGGTCTCATCTATGGGCCCTCTGTCATTCATTATTGTTTGCAAAATCCAACTGTAGTGACCTACGAGTAACTAGTAGTACCCATTTTATTTGACACACACTTGGGTTCTACTGTGATGTTTTTAGGGAGCACTAGATGGCGGGCTTGATATTCCTCACAGTGAGAAGCGATTTGCTGGGTTTAGCAAGGATGGCAAGCAACTTGATGCTGAGATCCACCGCAAGTATATTTATGGTGGACATGTTTCTGGCTACATGAAGGTTAGTCTTTCCCAAGTATTTTGGATAGAATGTACTGTTATGCAGCAAATGATCTTGTATGTTGGATGAGAACGGCACATGCACACGACACACCAGATGATTTGTTTATGGTTGACTGATGTTGATTTATTGTGTATCCTGTCATATTCTTTCACAGGTGTTGAATGATGATGAACCTGAGAAGTACCAGACTCACTTCAGTGAGTACGTCAAGAGAGGACTAGATGCTGACAACCTTGAAGCCATGTACAAGAAGGTTCATGCTGCTATAAGGGCCGACCCTACCGCAAAGATATCTGAGAAAGAAGCTCCCAAGAAACACAAGAGGTGACAATATTACTTCTATGAATCTAGTTGAAGGAAAATAGTTTTGAATTCCTTAATACTATGTGATGTACTTTTTTTTTTGGCTGATCCGCTGTGCTTTCGTCATGACAGATACAACCTCAAGAAGCTGACCTTCGATGAGAGGAGAGCAAGTTTGGTAACTAGGTTGAATGCCCTGAACGCCGCCGCAGTTGCGAATGAGTATGTTGAGGATGAAGATGACGAGTGAACAACTTGAGATTTTACTTTGTTAATCATGATTCTTAGCACATTACTTGGAAGCAATACAATTTTGTTCATGAATTTTTCTTTTTTCTGTCGCCCACATGCTGTTTGCGGTTTAAGCTTTCTATTAGTTTCTGGTTACGAGCAACTCTGTTACAGAATGAGAAGTGTTTACTGTTACATCTCTATTTTGTTTGCACCACTGATTATCTTCATCTGCCCTAACTTGGGCTATGTTTTTAAGTTTTACCTTTCACAGTTCATAGTTCACGATTCTTTTGTGTTATGTGTAAAAAAATAAGAAATGGAGTAGAAATCTTTTGCAAAAACTTGTGTGTACTTGTTTTATATATGCAACTGTACTTTTTTTCATTAGTTAACACTCTGGGTGCATACGAGTTTTCCTCTAATATTTGTAGCTAGAATCTCGCAGTCGATCGTAGCTCAGTAGTTCACATAGCAATAGTTTTGGGCCTTTGGCATATGCTCGGGAAATTGAGGCTTAACTATACGCCTTCTCTTCTAAAAGAAAAATAAAAAATCTGAACTGAGTTATTATTCTCAATTAAGTACGCTTACGATGACAAGTGACTCCTTCTGTGTTTTGGCTCTTCATTTCGTTCATGAAATCACAATGCACTTCATGCCTTCATGGGCCGCTAGATACTGAGCTTTTGCGCAAGGTGTAATTGTACTCCCACCAGTTTAGCTCAACAATCGCTTCTTTTCTAGCATATTTTTTCTCCTTCACTTCAATTTGTTTCTAGAGTAATTTTGTCACTTCAATCTCATACAGGTGCTAAGTGGGTCATTCTGAAAACAGTCTCCCGATTTTCAAATTGAGGTAAGGCTGTGTACATCAAGCTCCCTCAGTACCCCATTTGAGATGGGATCCACTGGGACTGTTGTTGTTGTTGTTGAACAATCTACTATTCGCCATTTTCTTCTACTATTTGCTTATATCACAAGGAAAGCCCATAAAAAATTCGCATTTCATATATGAGACTGGTTATTAATGACCTATCGATTACATAATAATGACCCTCGGCTACATATTAATTACCCCCTAACTCAATCTCATACGGAGTATATGAAATGGGTTGACACAAAAGTTTCTAAAGAAAACCACTCCATTGGCCAGCCTTAAAAAAAAAAAGAGAAAGAAAGACAACAATCAGTAAAAACAAACAATAAAAACCAGTATATTCTGTAGTTAAATGACATTATTAAATAAATATTAAAAAAAAAACTGCGGAGTAATTCGCTCAAACTTAGCCCATCCCCGTCCTCGGATAGTACAAAAATCGAGAAGACAAATTGAAACTACACAGCGCCTCATAAATCCCGACAACCCACCGCTTTAAACCTCCGGCTATTGTCAAGTAAGTTCAGTCTGGTCTTTTTTATTTACCGTCTCTCCATTTTTGTCTTCTCTTTTAAATTCTTTATTTATTCCCTCTTATTAGCAACAATCTCATACATTAAAAAATATTTACTGGGCACCCTTTTAAAAGCATCATTCTATAGTCTCTATATGATTGTTAAAATACCCGTTTACTTTAATTTCTTATTATTGACAATATTTTTTATCACTGCCCACATCATAATTTGTAGCTGCAACCACAAAAGATAGTTAACATAGCTTAAATTTCATTATTTCGGATAACTGTTGAAGGGTTTTCAAGAAAGAAAGGATCTTTAGGGTATTTCAAGATGATTGACCTGTTTTTGGAGAAACCCATATGGGGAAACAATGATAATAGTGATTTGGCTAAGAAAAGAGAGGCTCCTTTCAATGAGTTGGAGAAGAATGTATGGGAAGTTATAACCTCAGAAGGTCGGGGGGAGGCGAGGTTGTGGCTTTGTGAGGCTATTTCGAGCTTGAAATCGATTAGTCGTAACGAACAGCGTGAATTGTTTATGAGTTTGTTGAGGTCTAAGGAGTTGAAGAGGGATATTGTTTCTCAAGTCTTGCAAATGATCTTTGAGAGGAGGCCGCGGAAGGTGGGCGCAATATTGGCGAGGAAATGTCGTAGGCTTGAGAAGTTCTTTCAAGGCAAGTTACATTTTTGGCTTTGCATTTGGTTGTTGTTTTGTATGCTTACATGTTACATCTGTGTGAATGATTCTTGTACTGAGTTGTGTTTGGGATGCTTATTTGTCACTTTTCCGTAACTTACTACTCTAGTAGATGCACTGTTTACTTGAATATGCTAGAACCTTGGAAGAATTTGAGCTAGATTTGGTTGTTGTTTGCTTGCGATGACTTATGTGGGCTTGTGATGTTACTATCCTTGCCTTTGAGCTAGAGGTTAAAGCCTGATGTCATGGTAACAAATGAATAGGTCGAAGATTCTTATGATTTTCAATAATGCAGGACATCCAAAGCGTATCATGCAATGGTTTTCAACGTTTTCTATTGAGGGTGAGCTAGCTCATGGGAAAGGTGCCAAGGCATTGTCGCAGTTTGCTTTTGTAAACAGGGACATATGTTGGGAAGAGCTGGAATGGAAAGGAAAACATGGGCAGTCACCTGCGGTTGTTGCAACAAAGCCTCATTACTTTCTTGACTTGGATGTTCAGTGCACAGTGGAGAACTTCCTTGAGAATGTACCTGAGTTTTGGTCATCAAAGGAATTTGCGGATTCTCTAAAAGATGGCGAGATCTTGGGGATAGACAAGAAGTTTTTCACCAACTTTTTCTTAAAATTGACGATTGATGATGATTCAAGCGACATGTGGGAGGTCATTAGTGATTTTCTGACAGAGGAACCTTATTCTTATCTTTGTCAGCATCTTCTTATCATTCTAGATGAGCTGAATTTGTGCGTTATACTGAGGGTGCTTCATGGTTTGCTCACAAGACGAAGGGAAGGTGTTAACTTTGATGACAGCTCCTGTTGGTTGGAAATTGTGATCTGGAAATTTGGCGACGATGTATCAATTGATCAGCTGTTTCTATTGAATGCATTGTTTAGTAAAGGACGGCAGCTCCTACGGCGGGTACTCACTGAGGAGACTGGAGCAGGGAAGGATATATTCAATGATCTAGTGAGAAGACTTCTGAAAAATATGAGTGATTCTGAAAGTGTGTTTCCCTTTCCAAGTGATCAGTTGAAGGCAAAGGCCATGGAAGTGCTAAAGTGGTTAGGTCTTCTTTCATGGAGTCTTCTTTACAGATTGTCTGAGGAGTGTGATGATACTGATTTCTGGAAGCAACTATTCATTTGTAATAAGATTGGATTCCGGAAGTCTGATGCATATGGTCTGCTGGAACTTGATGGAGAGAGTGAACAGGAAGAGACAAGAAAAAATAAACATAAGAAGAGACGGAAAAGTGAAAAGAAAAAGAAAAGGAAGTTACATGATGATATTTTCCATGATGACGAATTGCTTGACCTTGACGGTCTAGATGATAAATTTAGTCATTGTGCTAGTTCTAGAAGCTGGTTGCTGTCAACTGATGGTTATGTGAATCCATGGAACTTGGTATGTTTTCCTATCATTCTTGTGCTGATCAGACTTCACCATTCATTCTAAAACTGAGATGCGTCTGGTGTAATGCTTTATTATTACCTCAAAATTTCAAATGTGCATAGTCCTCCTAGGTTTCCTGTTTCTACTGGTTTTGCATATGGTTTTATTCGTCAACTTGGCTGATATGGTAGAATTGTGACACCCGCTTTTTGTTGTTGTTGTTGTTGTTGTTGGAGTTGTCAATTCAATTTTTGTTTTTTGGTGTTTTGTAGGCTGACCTACCAGAACATTTATCTGAGCATTGTCTGAAAGAATGGATGAAGATGACTTTCAAAGATTGGATCCCTGCTATTTAACTACCTTTAATGTGGCTCTTTGGTTATACGATATTCATTCACCCTTTTAGACCTGCCTCTGGTATCATTGCTCTTGTGTCCTATCTTATACGGCTTCTCCCTGATGAGCAGTTACAAACATTGATGTAGTGGCAGAAAGAGTGCATCGTGTGTTTTCACGTTGCTGAACCGCACTGGTGAGTGTTTTTATCTGGAAGTCCAGCAATTTTTATAGAACCACTTATTTACCCGTTATGTTCCCGTGTAATCTGGCAGCTAAATCTTGTCGTGTGCTTCAACTAGATCGATCAGGCACCATGAGATCCTACTCCTTAAAATTCTGGATGCCCTTTGCACAACCTTCAAAGCAATCCTGCATTCTGAAGAACTGGGCGATGATGCCAATGTCTAGTGCTCCATGGTCATATGATCCAGCTCAGTTCACCATCAATATCTAGTATACAAGAGTTGAAGTCGATAACTATTGAAGGTTGAATTTGATGTCATCAAAGCTGCGTTGTTCGATGATGAGAACATGTTCCGTGCTATGGAGGCTGTGCCAAACGCCTATCTTCACTGGCAAGCTTGGCAACAGAGAAGACGAATCAGGGTTGTTATTGTAATGATGAGGAAACGACTAAGGAGTCCCAAATGTTGCTAACCTCTATGTTTTTGAAACTCCCAGTCTTATTTGTGGTTGAAAGTGTAAATTTATGGCAGTACCATCTTTTAGTCTTCTTAAAGAGAGGATCGTTGCTGATAGCATCTGTCATCTCTTCTCGTTGGTTTAGGGGCTTCAGTTATATGTTTTCACATTAACCTTATTTTGATGAGTTATTCAAATGTAATCTTGTTTAGTGGGAGTACCTCCTACTTCTTGTCTTGAGATAGGGTGCCTTGTGCATAGAAGTCATTAACACAAAGGAGCGTGTATCTTTTCTTCATCAAAATTGATCCTTTTGATCCTGTTGTCTTCGCCTGAATTAGCAACAGAGGAAATAAATGTGTCTCAATTAGCTAGGTTCTGCCGAAGAATAATAATTTTAACAGAAAAAATTAAACTTAATGAACTGTAATAATGAAAATAAAATAAAACGAAAACACTCACCCAATTCAGAAACAATGAATTTAACCGAAAAAGAGGCCTAAATTCCAACATATTGTCTTTTTTTGTTCAACACTAAAATTAACAAGCCCTTACTTTCAAACAATAAAAATTATAAAATCTAGCCCTTATAATAATTCGAGTATATAGGTAATATTTCCTTTCTTTCTTTCTTTCTTTCTGGTTGAATTATATTGACTGCTGCGTAGATTAATCAGTGGCTCTGTCCCTTTCTCTCTCTCGCACTCAGGCTTTCCCTCCCTCCCTTTCTGTCTAACGTCTGTCACTGTCGCCGCTTGCCGCCAGCCCTGCTGCCCACTTTCATTTGTTATTTAATCATTCCTCAAGTAAGGCATCAAAACTCAACCCTTTTTCATTTGTTATTTAATCATTCTAAATATTGTTGAACTTAGTTGTATTAGTTCGTTCAATTAGTAATTTGGTATCCCCCAAGTTTTCAAGTGAATATATAGTTCAGCCAGCTCTGAAGAACGGAGCCTTAATTGGTTTCATTTCTATGCTTCTTATCGATGCAGGTGTACTTGCACTAGTTAATTTTCGAAGCATTGGCGTAGGAAGAACAACTTCTGTTACCATGAAAATGTATGTATTGCCTTTGGCTTTGAGTTTTCCTGTTGATTTTGTTAACTGAGAATGTGTACACAAAATTCTTGTGTAATTGGTTCGACTGTATTGTATTGTATTGTGTTGCAGAAAGAAACAAAACGCGGGTCATCTAACGAATTTCGAAGTACTTGATTTCTTAAGATCTAGAGGGGCTTCAAAGGACCCTAGTCGCGTCATGTCTTCTTTAACCCCATCCGAGTTCAAGGTTTGAAACTAAACCAATGCCCAAAAGTTTCCAGTGTTTGGAAAAGACAGTGAAATAATAATGTTGTTTTCTTCAATTGATTTGTTGCTACAGGTTTTCGATTATTTAGTTGAGACTGCTGCTTGCGATCAGACAAAGGAAAGTATTAATGAGTTTATGGACAAGTCTAAAGAATATCAGCTAGCCAAAGCGGAGGTGATGAGCATTCTCAATATTAGACCTACTTCAACTGTTGAAATCGACACGGTACGGTATATACTATACTAATACCCGCAGTCTTTCTTTATGTTTTAGTTATTTCATTGATTGTATAGTCCGCGTTGTGCAATTTTTTGTCTAGAATGATTCGGTCTATTTGTCGAGTAGTTTATGGTTTTCGGTTAGACTGGATATTGCTTTGTTGAAGAAATATGATGAGGAAACTACTGGTGATATTTGTGTGGCTATATCTTGTAGCATAGATGCATATGCCATGAGAACAATCATTGAGCTCTATGCAAGTTATGTTTAGATTGATATGGTGGTCTGGTGTGTGATATGTGATATGTCAGACGATTAAGCTTGCATTTAATATGAGCTTGGATGTATAATAGTATTGCAGTAGCAATTTCATGATGTTCAGAGTTAGTTTTCACAGACATGGATTTGTAATAAGATGTTCGAGGTTGGTTTACCAAATTGCCTTTTCCCCTTCAAGTCTTCTGCCGAGAGTGTCTCTACACGTAGTGTATGGAAAGGTTGTCCCTCCTGAACCACATAAACTTGGCAAGTGAATAAGAAACGCTATGAGTGAGAACCTTGGTACAATTAGTGAGAAGTTTGTACCACATAACAGTGAACACTTTAGGGGTCTAAATCTTAACGACCGTCCTTGTATATTGGGCTGATAAAGAGGTCTTCTGTAGGCTCTGATATAAGATGGAAGGCAAGCTAAGGAAGATTATGTCAACAAATAGGACTTTTTTAGTAGCTGCTGCCTCTGGTGATTTGTTTGGGTTTAACTGCTGAAGTCAAGCTCTGAAGAAATGTAAGAGTGTTGGCTCTGATTTAATCTCTCTGCCGTTACAGAATATGTTTGACAGATACAAGTGATAATATCTCTGTGATTTTACATTTCAGGAGTGACAGATTTGCTAACTAATGTTGGTCTGCTTTAAGACTGGTGTTGATAGATAGATGGATAGACCGAGGGACAGAGATTGTCTTGATTCCTTATTATGTGATGATATTGGACTTGATAGCCACTGGCAATTTTCATCTTTAGATTTACTTTCTACAGCATGTGCAGTGAGGCGTTCCTATATGTTTGTATATGTTCCAACAACGAAGTGACCTAGTTATGTCTTACACTGCAGATAATTGAAAGCTGGGATAAACGTTTTGAAGATAAAATTGATGAGCTTACTGAGATGATTGGTGAGGTATTGCCACCTCCACCCAGCCAGCTGCTCTCAGATGATGGTGCAGCTCCGCAAGATACTGCAGAGGTAGCTGAGGATGAGGATGCAGAAGCAGGTGAGGGTGAGGATGGTGATGCAGAGAATATGGAAGAATAGTTAGAAAAAAAGTTATACTTGAATTTGAGAGCTACCGCATCATTTCCGTCATTGTATCTATTTCTGTTGTTTGAGAACTTGTGACAGTTCTTGGATTATATCTCACCTATTTTGTCTTGATCACACTTGCAGCAAGCATACTAGTTTGGTTTCTAAACATATAGAAAAAAGAAATTTATGTAATTGTCATCTTTTTTGTGTTTAAAAAATTTGGGTCTACCTAAAAAGAAAAGTATTTTTCACACCCAAAAAAAATAAAATCGTGGGCCTTGTATAAAAAAAATAAAATTAAAACACGTTTTTGCAAAATTCTTATAAATAATAGTTGAGTACTACACAATTTCGCAATTTAGCACAACACACAGCTTTTCTTTCTAGACGTCGGTTTTTTATCTTTTAGAGTACTATATATATATATAAACTGGCAATTTAGCATAGCACACCTGTATCAGATTTAAGAACTCTTCTCAGTTTGTCTGTCCTGTATCTTTGTCTGCTCAATGTCTCCCTCAAAAACACACACAATGTCCAGGAAAAGGTCTCTTCCATTTTCTGAGCTCTTTCTTCGGAAATGTAAAGGTAACTTTACTTTACCCTTTTATGATATCTGCATCTTCTTAGTATCTTGATTTCTTGCTTTATTTATTTTGCTTCGGTTGTAATTGTAGTGTTTGCATGCTCAAGTTCTCACTTCTTGGTTGTTTGTTTTACTGCAGTCGCAAGAAAAGGAGTGCCAAGAACAGAACACAAAGAGGATGAGGATGCTACTTCATCAATTCTTGTTATCACTGAAGACTTGTTGATAGAAATGTTGTGTCGAATTCCATGCAAACATGCCGTCCAATGTAAGGCAGTTTGTAAGACTTGGAACTCAATCATATCTAGCCCTTATTTTGTGAGACGGCTAATTGGCCAACAACAACAACTTGATCAAGGTCATTGCCACAAGACAGAACTTGTATGTCACTCTTTACCGCCATGGCAGTTTGTCATCACTCTCCAGCATCTTGATCGTCCAATCTCTCTCGATTTCCTCCCATCTTTCCAAGGTGACAAACCCAATGGGATGATTGTTGGTTCCTGCCATGGCTTGCTTTTGTGTTCGCAGCGTGGCTCTGATGCACCCGTTTTCTGGATTTGCAAACCTATCACAAGGCAATGGACTGAAGTTCCGCCTGCGCCTCTAGCCACTAACCACTTCCACGGGAATGTGCCATTTGGATTCATTTGTGATCCCTTTTATCAAATAGATGATAAAGGATGCATTACCCTTAATCCTAATCCCAAGTTCACGATCTTACGTGCTTACAGAACAACCAATGGAACAGGCACGGAGTTTGATGTGGATATATTTTCGTGAGAAACCGGAATGTGGACCAACATAAAGGTTTCACGTCTACTGAGTTATAAGGATGGTGCACCTTATTCCCATAGGCCTGTTGTTAACTACCATGGTAGGATGTTTTTTCAAGTAGGGGGGAGTATAGTTGTGTGGTGACATAGATTTACCCAAGGACATAGATTTTGACTACCATGCTATCGACGGTCTCTGGTGCAGTCAGGACTCTTTGTGGATGTGTAACTTTAGTAACAGCACTTTCACATTGCGCTTATGGAAACTCAAAGATAATGGAATAGGCGTCAATGGCAACTTGAATCTTAGCTGGAGTATGGAACGACAAGTTGTATTGCCCGAATCTCACTTGGGTCGTCTTAGACAGTGCTCGAGAGTGATCGCACTGCATCCTGATGATCCAAATTTTGTACTGCTACGTGCCGGTTTGTATGGGGTGAATGCGTCTTGGAATTTGACAACGGGTACAGTGGAGATCTTCGAGATCCTGGGTCACTGTAAGGTTTTTAGTTGCTCTTGGGCTAACGCGTTTTTCCTTGAAGTTCCAGTTTGGCCTGCTCCTGTTCCCGCAATAACAAACTTCTCGCTGATCCTCACAGTCTCTCACCATTGTATGACTCCACGATAGAAGCGGGCAATGTTCTCGTATCCTCTTCTTATTTTAAATCGGTAATGACTGCGGCCTGCGGGAGATGGATGTCTTAAGCAGAATGAATGGCCAGTGAGGTAGCTGTGGAAGAAATGATAGCCAGAAAAGATATGCGTGAGGATGTTGTAATCAGATCGAGCTAGGTGATCGTTTCTGTTTCTGTTGCTTGAGCACCTCGTCACAAATAATTTTTGGACTATATCTCTGGAGTATTGTATTTCAGGCAGAGAGAAATAAAGGGACTGCTTGAATTTTGGCCATGGATAGGAGTATCAATCTGTATTATACGTGATTTCACTATTTCAGTGTTCATGTTTTGCTACAGTTTTCATTAGTATGTAAAATTTGTTGCCTAAACGAATTCTCATGTACAGTACTTCATTCTTGATGTACAGATTGTCAATGTTTCTTTTTTGTCTTGATTGCACTTAATTCTATGAGAACAATTTCAGAAGTTATAGATTTGTGTGAATGTGTGATATACATGTCCCTTGCTTCAACTTTGAACTTGAACAGTTATCACATTAAGATCACCATTCACCAAGGTCAGTAAAACTAATCAGTTTGAAATTAGAGCGGCGAGTTGCTCTACATTAGTTCAGTTGGTCAAAAAAAGCTCAGAGCTTAAGTTGACATAAACATTGAGCAAGTTCTTCTAGCTCATACATTCCTCCATCATATCGTCTCGAAAAACGTTGTACTCCGTAACTTGTAAGATACAAAAGTTAAAAGCATTCTTCAAGGCTTTACTAAAAAATAAATCTAGCATTAGAAGCGTGGCTGCGTGGAATGCCATCTTTATTCAATCAATCTAATAGTACTAGTTTTCTTACCCGTGCGTTGCACGGTCCTCAATTTTATAAACTTATTTCCTTATTACTCTTTTGTATTTAACACAAAAATGAAATTGTAATTGAATTTTCAGCTCTTAGATGATAATTTTTATGTTTTTTTATAATTCTTTTGTATGGATTAAATTTATTGTAGCTCGATAATTATTGTTGAACTTCAATTATATTGTGCAAAAAAACATAATTTAATATTACGTTAATCTTTGTAAGTCTTTTTGATGTCGTACACCAACAAATTAAAACGTAAAAACCTAAGTATCATTTGCTTATTATTACTTTTAATTTCCTAAGTTCAGTTTTAGTTATAATTTTAGTTGTATTTAATATCTTTTTAGTTCACTTCGGCTTCAATTTAATTTAGTCTCACACCCTCTATATCAATCACCACAACATTAAATGAAACAACATAACTGGAAATATCTTTATATGAATTTAGAGAGGAAAGGAAAAGAACAACTGTAAGAATAGAGGAAGCCATTAACCGGAAGTAAAATCAAAAAGTCACTAATAGTTGTAGTATTAACAATCTAAAATCTTCAACTAATAAAATGATATATTAATTGAGTACAATAAAATATGTATGTATAATAAGATAAGAAAAATAACAGTGATAGTTTGAGATGTATAGGAAATCAAATTTCGTAGGAGTCATTGAGGAGTACGATAGTGCCAAAATTTATCAGTTCAAATGATGATCAAATTCCACATCTAAACTCTCTAGATGACTACGATCATAGAATCAACATTTATGTACGATCAAATTCTCTTTGACACTGGTTGTCAAGCCATGTTGTTGTAATCTAGGAACATGCCACCTTTTGCAAAGTTTTGACTTGTTTTTTATCTCCGTTTTTGAGCATCATTATATATTTATATTAGTGTATGTTTCAAGTACCAATTCTCAATTTCTCATCCATCTTTACGGTTTGTTTGGAACTTTTGCAAATGAGACTCCTAGTATGCGTGTGCTTTTATATGAGATGTACTTATAACTTCT
>ONZK01002003.1:0-24370 GCA_900322385.1 Pharnaceum exiguum | reverse complement strand
TTTCCTGGGATTTCAGGTCCGAGGGAACTTACTGGTGCCGTTGATTTGATAACTCACTACAAGTTGTTAAAACATCATGAGTTTTTCTGCAAGAAGTCTCTTCCAGTGTCGATTGCAGATACGCACTACCTTCACAATGTAGTTGGGGATACAGAAATTAGGAAAAGGGAAGGAATGCAATTGGATCAATTAATACAGAACCCGTCCTATTCGCGGGATGGGAATACACGCATACAGCCCTTTGACCTAGATATTATTGGAGAAGCTTTTCATCTGCGGGAAACTACACCTGTTGAGCTGTCTTCTGTGAGTACTACAGTTTCACTCTGCCCCCGACCCTATCCTTTCCCTGAATGAATAAAGTTTTTGAGTAAACTTTCTGTTGTTTGCACAGATTTGGTTTGAAACATGTTAGATTAAGTTACAAAAAGTCTGAATATGTGGAGAAGATGTACTCTTTAAGATTCAGATGTCAAGGAAGTTAATATGGTTCTGAATTGTCTGAATTGTAAAATTTAGGCCAACCTTTTTACTAGTTTGTGTCCCACAAAATGTAGATTTACATGAATTGGGTCACAGAAATACCGAAGAAATTTTGGTTGAGAGCCATCCCCTCTCAGTTTTGGGATCAAGGCTATGTTTGTTGGTGTTAACCTGTTGCAGAGGCTAAACTTCTTTCTTTGTCGCAACAGTTGCATCCCATAGATTTCTTAACTTCTTGCTTTCTTGTTTCTACGCATCAATTGGAAGCTTAACAATGGTTGTTCACTGGTTCTTCCTTAAATAGGCTGAAAAAGGGACCCCTACAATCCCAGGAAAATCTAAAAGCGAATCAAAAGATAAAGAGAAAAAGCACAAAAAGCACAAGGACAGAGATAAAGAGAAGGATAAGGAGCATAAGAAGCACAAGCACCGGCACAAAGATCGAAGTAAAGACAGAGAAAAGGAGAAGAAGGATAAAAGTTCTGGTGGTGAACATTCAAAGAAACATCATGAAAAGGTTTGGACAGCTATGTAGTAAAAATACCTGAAGAAGAGAATATTTGTGTTTGCATAAGTTTTGCAACTCCATAATTATTTCATATGGATATATGGTGCCTCTGGCTTTCTGTTGAAGTTTATATAGTGAGCATTCTGATTGATTAACTGTAGCCTGCTATCAAGTAATGACTTGTTTCCTGAGTGCCATTTGTTAATATTGCATGCAAAATCAAAAAACGAGGTGGAGTCAAAATTCTTGTCTATTTGTACTTCTTTGACTAATTTTTTGTGACAATCTCTTGAATTATCATATTGTTGTATGCTGCAAATGTCCGTAATTTTGGTATGCAGAATATATAGCATGCAGTCTTTACTTTATAGATTAGTTTATCAAATAATCAATTTACATCTCTGGCTTTATCTTCTGGTGGGAATACTGCTTTTGTTTATTGTTTCAGGGCAAAGTGGCTCAGCATTTTTTTGTTTGATCTGGCTGCCTTGTAACTGCTTCTTATACTCTTGTTTAATGTTGTCCTTTCTCTTTATTGCAGAAAAGGAAGCATGACGGAGATGATGATATCAATGGTGTTCATAGGAATAAAAAGAGTAAGGTAATGGTCATGGTGTTTAATTTAGTACCTATTGTCTTGGATGCCCTAGTTTGACATTATCATTGGAATTGAGGTTCATCTTTTTTTTTCCTTTTCACTTCGAAGATCGGTTAATGTTCAATACCTTGCTTTGTAGTCCTTCTAAGGATAGAAAATTCTATTAATGTGTTTGGTGAATTTATATTGAGCCTGCTGCTTCTTGACTGAACTTTACAGCATAAGAGCTCTAAGATAGATGAGGTGGGTGCTATAAAGGTTGCCGGGGGAGGCGTCTACTAGTAGTTATGTTGATTGTTGTCTTAGTTGATGGGAATTTCAAGGAGTCACCATCGGCAACCAGTGTTGAGGTATGGTCATGTATTCTATGCTTTAGTATCATTGATGTGTGTTGTGCGGGAACAGCCCATATTATTTGCCTTTAATACTTCAGTATCATTAAAACGTTTAGTGGCATTGTTTTAAGTCCATTTGGTGCGACAATAAAAACAAACAGAGCATGCTTTCCCTGTGACATCTGGAACTCAAACATATAGACCAATTTTAGATTTTAGTTTCTGCTAATTAAAAAACAGGGCTGGTTCCATCTTCAGTCTAGGCTGTTCTCCTTGAATTTGCAAAGTAGATTTGGACTAATGGAAAGGTTGAGTTCTTCTAAAAGCCATGGGTTTCATATGGGATTTATTTAATTTGATTTTGTCTTTGGGACACTAATTTGTCTTATCCAAATCAGTTTGCTTTTGCATTCTTCTTGACAATAATTGAACACATTGAGTATAGGCTGAAAAGCTGTGTTCTCATTTTCTCCAGTCACACATTTTTTGTTTCAGAGTTTTAACAGGTATGCTGTTTAAAAATTCAACAGCATGGAAAATCTTGCACTGTGCTTATGATGCCATTCCAGTCGGAGTTGCTACTGCTTTGTTTTTCTTCTCTTGTGTTCATGATTGCCTTTTCTTCTGCGTCAGTTTTCCACGGATTGCGTCAATTCATATCATGATTTGTTGCCTTGCCATTTGAATGCAGAGTACATGAGTATTTTGTGGATTTCGTAGAAGGTGAACTCATTTTAGAAGAATGTGTGGGATTGAAGGTAAAGATTCCCTGATGGTGATGTTTTATGTACGATTGAAGATCCCGTGCATGACTGCTGGAAATTGAATTCTGATCAATTTGTTTCTTCAGTTTATATGGGCATTGGAAATTCCCTTACACTTGTACATTCTCATAACATTTCTTCTTTCTAGAGGTCCAAAATTTTGCTGTCCACCCATCTGAGTTACAAATTACTGGGTTTAGACTGGAAGGTTGGGTGTAGCCGTGTAGGTAAAGCTGCTGATGCATTTCTTTATTCATTCATATCTGGCTAGAATTAGGAAAGTCTCTCACTGTGTTAAAAGCTTTCAATAGTTAGGTAGACTGCAAGTGTAGGCTTTCATGTATTTTGAAGTACCATTAAATCAATGGTGAACCTTTTTTGCAAATTATACCCACGGATGGGAGGATGGGTAGTAGTGTCTGTAGATGAAGCCTTTCATTTAGGGGGGCATATGGCAAGATCCTCCCAGCCGTTACGAGTCCCTGCAAGATGTAAAATAAACATGTGTACTTCCAGCTTGTGCAAAACCATCAATAAAATCAGTTTATCATCTGTGGTTCTACATAACCGCGTCTTCTGTGAGGATGAAACAGTGTATGCTGGTGTTTTGTAGTTCTCTGGTAGAATCAACATACACTGTTTCTCCCTGTCAGACGAAGCAATCACCTGAGACTTGAGTTTTTCATTTGTCAGTCGGTGGCCTAATTGAGTAGTGAAACACTGTATTGATGTTGATATTCGTTTTTATAACTCAAGGTCGAATTGGTAAGAGCAATAGGTTGTACAACTTTGAAATCCCTATCTCATGAAAGGCTTGTGTATCACTCCTCACATTGCCTGCACCATTAGGTGTAGTTTACTTTGACTTGTGGGCTTGTTTGTGAGGACCAGCTGACAGCTACTCAAAATTGTAAAGGTTCCTTTAATGTTTGGGCATTGGTTTTTTCAATTGTCCTGCACTTTTCCAGCATTAGGATCTTTTAACAGAAGTAATTGAGAGAGCTAATAAAGCTTTTATGGTTTTTGACAATCAACAAAAACAAGTGTGTGCATTTCGTCCTACCCTTTTTGTTTAGCTTCTATACGATCTAAGCCATGCAGTTGCATATGAAAGCTTCCAAATCATAGTACTGTAACTCCTGTTCGTGTAGCTGAATAGTGAATGGGTACGCGTATGATACTCATAAAACACTTTCACTGTGGTTATCACATGATGTCACTAAAAGACTTGAATCTAGCTGTTTAATTTATGAGGTAACTTAAAATTTACACACCTGAAGTACGATTGTACGAGAGGCAGTGACCCTCTGTAACAGGGTAGATCTTGTCGTAGATAAAAAGTTGTCATAACGCATATTAGAGGTTAGTACAAAACACAAAGGTGTCCTTCACAACGTACCGAGCTTGTGTGGTGCAAGCAAAAGCTCAGCCATCGATGTTCCTCGTTTGAACACTTACAGGCGACAGCGACGTTCATTTTGTTCTTGTCTCAAATTTGCCCCTTCCAACATTCATTTGTTATCCCACAACGTTTTTTTTGTTTCAATTCGTGTTTGATCAACGTTTGTTCACTTTTGTTGAGCGACTGAGATCTGAGAAATCTACTCGCTTACAAGTTACATCATCGAGTAGTAATCGTCGTCCAGGGTGATGTTACTAATGTAATTATTACTAAAATTGGTGTTCTTTGCAAAGATCATCTCCCCATTTTTTATCCTGATTAAATAGAAGATTTCATTGACAAAAGGCTAGTTATTTGTCAAAAATAGACTCAAATGAAAGTGCAAGAGTACTCCTCCAATTATATACCCTCGTTGCTCTTAGAGGGAAAACTTAATGTGCTTTTTTTTCTTTCCATTTAGTGATATACTGATATGGTTAGGAACTCAGGATGAATGTGAATACAAGTTAATGAAGTTATGTAATTAGGTATGCGTGTATGACCTGATCAGAGGAGAATCTATCTTATTCGACATGCAACATGCAGCTAAACGACGTACCGTATGTGAGAGATTTAGTTGTTTCCATGTGAAATTGAACATCAAGAGCAACTTTTGTGACCTTGGTCCAACGCCGAATCAATTAAAACGTCTCGATTGCTGGTTTGCTACCTGCTGTTTGATGTTGATCGATTAATCTATTTTCTATTAATTTTGCTGTATGATGTATGTTGATCGATTAATTTATGTTCTATTTATTTTCCCTTTGTAATTCACCCGTGTAAGAGCACGTCCAATAATAAACCCATAAACTCTCCCTCCCTGCGCTGCGGATATATAATTTCACGCCTTCTTTATACTCAATGCGATTAATCCATCAATTTTAAGGGGATTGATCCAGTATTTATCATGGGACCAGCTCAAGATTAAGAAAGCTTTCAAGTCTCAAGTATGTCATCAAAATGTCGCTTTCTAATCTACCATAATTGACTATCTTTTCCTCCTTACACTTTCTGTAGTTTATCCCCCCACCCTATAAGAAAAAAATTCATTTGCGGTCATCAGATCATCCAACCACAAAGGCACAACCAAATTAATCTAATCGTACAGTACTAATGTTGATTATTTATGGGTTTTGCATATACCATTGCTTTCCTTGTCGGCGCCAATATGAATGGGTGGGCCTCATAACTTGGGTGCATGAAGATTCTGTATGTGGCTGGTGAAATCTGTGATCATCTGTTTTAACAATTTCGTTATTTAAGACTGGTGAAAACTTCTTATTATTAACTCAATGCGATCGATTACCGTTAATTTACAGTATTAAATTAGATAGCTCATGTTCATTTATTTGATTCGATGATGATGGATTGATGGTTCATAGTTTTCAGTTCGAATTTTATTTCGTAAAAGGACACCTATTGACCAAAGACTTTTTGAACTCTAATAAGTAATTTGCGAAGTTTTATTATGACCTTTCTTCTAACAAAGAAAAATGTAAAAAGCTTTAACACAACGGTCATGCATAGACGAGGGTATTGAGATCTCTTTAACTTTAAGATAGGGTAACGTTTTAAAAGCAATGTTGGACCAGATTGGTCTTATAAAAAGACTCGGCGGCACAAGGTTCATTTTTGCGAAAGGTAAAAGGAGCAACTTTAATTGGTATCGAATCCACGTTATTTTGCAGTAAAGATACAAGGAATTAAAGATCCTACGTACCACTTCTAGCTGCATGATTACCTAAATACCTACGAGTATAAGCAATATGGCCTCTCAAATCCCAATTCCTAAGTTATTTTAATTTTCTAAACGATCGATCGACAACAGTTCCAACAATAACTGGTGTATGTAGTTTATGTCTTTTTGAAAGGGCGAAAAGAAAACACCTCTATAAATTGATGAGTAGTTATACAGAGGTTTTTGCCAAAATAGCAATATGGAACAAACTATTTACCAATCTAACAATTTGATAAATCTAATTCCCAAAATAACAATACAATATGACAAAGTTCTTGACGCACTAGATCGAGCATCTCCTAATTATAACACTTTACATCTTCAGTTCTTCTAAATTATTTTCCCAAAAAGCTTTAGATGTGATATGCGTCTACTTATTTGATGTTTTATAGGTTATTAGCTAATTTTATCAATCAATATAATGTCTCTACTTTGTCCTGTATTTTCGTCTTAGCCTTATAATTTTTAATAATCCACTGGAATTTAAGACCACTGATATCTCATATCTGTGACCAATTGTCCATTATAAAAATGCCCATTCTAATTCGTTTTCTTTGTGTTTTGTGTTTATTTCGCACTTTGTAGAGATGGGATACTCGGGTATTAAAAGTGTAACCCAAGACTTCCCTAACGATAACTTGTGAAAATGATTGGATTTAGTGTCTTCACCATCAAGCTAAACTAGACTTCAAGAAATAAACGTATGCAGAACATCTCTTTCATCATGAACATTGATCTAATGATGTAAATATCGTAGTGGGAGTTTCATGATGTCCGTCGAACTGTCTAGATGATGAGTTTTCGTATATATATTATTATTACGAGCACGAAATGCCATACAGGGAAAACAATCTTGTTTTAACTTCAAGAACATTGCAAGATCATTATGGGCTATGATTAATCTCTTTTTCTAATGATGCTTTTTGCTAGTTGGGTCAATGCCTTTTCCTTAGTTTATTCATAAGGCACAAAGACGTGCTCATAATTTTTTTATCCCCTCTTCATGATCTTCGATTACCACTAAACTAGTACAATAAATTATCAGGAAACAATCAAACAATCCACGAGCTTATCATGATTAGTTGATCACGGTACTACATTTGTTTTTTTGTTTTTTTTGTAAACCAGTATGAAGTGTAAATGAACGTACTTTTTTATTTTTGAGAACTGCACCGCAAGCGGTACTCAAGTGGATTCAATATAGCGTTTTCCGTACAAGTAGTCAATCTGTAATGACCAATCTTGAATCTTCAATCTATAAGAGATCGCTAAAGTTACAAGGTTGCAACTTAGCGACACTAATATGTGAAAATGAAATAAAACCAAATTGATAAAAAATTGCTAAAATATCCTGTAAAACACAGCCTATGTACGACTTTGGAATCAAATGCTTCTTTATTTATCAAACATTAAGTTATTCCAAAAGATAATTCAACATTATTATATATTTCTACATTATATTGTAAGGTATAGTAGGGGATTATTAGTAATCCTAAAGATCAAACATTAGGTCATTAATTTCATTCACTATTATGATGATACCATTACCATCAATAAACATGCATGTGAAGAATCATGCTCATAAGTAATAAGCTATACTTAATTACAGAGTGTAGTATATCTTTCATTCAAATAGAAAAAAAGAAGCATACTCTATCCGTTTCATATTTATCTCCCACCTTCGTTTGTATATTTGTATATGATCTGAAGGCCATGTGGACAATTTAATTAGTGTTAGGTGACCTTCATTCTTCTTGACAAATGAAACATTTGCATTTGAAATCTTTGGATCTTTTAGAAGGAGCATTCTTCTTCTTAATTATATATTTCTGCTCCATCTTTGTTTTATATATCATAAGGGTGAAAGATAATTGTAAAACGGAGAGAGGATGCATGTAATAAGCTGGTATATATATAAGTACGAAATAATCTGACATCTGATCATCGAATGTACTACTATAATGTGCTAATTAATCACATCTTATATATCATGACGTGCACAACGGATAGATCAACTCTTGGAGACGGTACGTCAAATATGATTAGAAGAATGATTACCAGTACATAGTGTTTGGAGTAATAAATTGTACGTACATGCAGTAAGCAAAGCACATTTGGGTGCCACTGTCCCGTGTCTCAAAACCTCACCTCTGGTAACACAGAGACAGCCCATACGACTACGAGTCCCTATGTAGTAACAGGCGCAAAGCCGTACGATTCCAATGCTCGCACAGTCGCACTCAGGGTTGAATTTTCTTGTTACGTGATGGTCAACTTTAATTTTAATTTAACCACGAACTTCTTTGGTAACTGTATATATTTTGTTATTTAACTTGGTGTCGGTGAGTTACAGACTTATGTTCTCTTCTCATCTAGCGAGCTGGCGAGCTGGCGAGCTATCACAATTTCTATTTTTAGCTTTATTTTAAAGATTTAGAAGTAAGTTAGAGGCTGGAATATATTAGGGGATGAGCCGAGTCGAGCCCGAGCTTGGGTAGTCTCGGCTCAATTCACAACTTTTATTTTTGATGGTCTCGACTCGAGCTCAAGCTCAAATCTCGCGCGAGCTTTTAAATTTCAAGTTCAGCTCGACTCATAAAAAATTTAAATAAGCTCGGTTCGAGCTAAAACTCATGTACTCGATCTAAAAGCTCACAAGCTTCAAGCTCAAGCTTAAAGCTCATGTATTTATACCTTATTAACAAGAATGTTCGAGTGGTGGAATAGTTGTAGTCACATATTCAAGTCTAATTATATACCATATGTCACCAATTCATAAGCCTCCCTTAACAAATGACTTATTATCATTTAAACAATTAGTAATAATACATATATATTTATTTATATTTATGTAAAAAATAATTCGAGCTAGCCGCAAGCTTTGGTTGGCTTGACTCGGCTCAAGACATACGTCGAGCCGAGCTCGAGTAACTCACGAGCCACTCGGCTCATTATCACCCCTAAGTATATATTACAATATTAGTTTTGTACTCCAAATAACTATTTAGAACATTTTAAATAACATTAAGAATATGATTATATTATATGATGGATGAGTCTAATATCAATCGTGTGTATTGAAAAAATGATAAATGATTGATTGAAAGTAAAATCAGAAGCACTTACATGTTTTTTTTGTTGTAAAACAAAAGTACAATGTACTGCACTATTTTTCCCTAAATGATAGAGAAATACGGAGTACGAAGATAAGAAATGGCCGTCCAGTACAATTAATTACTCCAATATTTTCCCATATGTACTGTCTGTGGACAACGGGGTGATCTTGCAATTTATAGCAGCCAACAACCTGAAGATAAATTTCAATAAAGACATCTTAAAATCTTCTGACAATCTAAATGCAAGTGGCAAATGTTCCTGAATGAAGATAAATTTCAATTAAGGCCAATGTTCCTGCTTGGTCTCCGATCACGGCACTAATAACTGGAACATTTCATTCCTCTACAAGCAACACAAGTCTAATAGTCTACTCCGTATAAACTACTGCAGTAGAAAACAAATTCCCCGCATATTTGTGGTAGAGCCTGTGTATCTATTTACCGTCTACCCTCCTGCCACAGCTTATATGTGACTCTAGCGGTAAGTAGGTCTGTAGGTATGTTTAAAATGTTGCTCATACAGTCATAAGGAGTACGTACTATAATTTATCGTTAGTAGAAATATGTTGAACCCACTATTAGATGTACGGAGTATCATTTATGGTTGGTAGAAATATGTTAAAACTGACCATCAGATACATACATCAGATAAACTAAACCATTCTGAATTATACTCAATTGACATATATAAATTTTGAACTAAAATTTAATGAACTTATTACCAAAAAAGTTAAATAACTTAGCTAAGAGAATAGAAGTCCTAAACAACGAGAAAAATTAGGCAATAATTATAGGTGTACTACAAACAGCATATGCAGGAGTGAAACATGTCAAAGGGAGTAGTAAAAACGTGCGAAACTGGGACAATAATTTTGATTCCCCCAACATGACAATTTCCTTAATTTTGTTCCAACAACTGTCCAAGTGAAATGAAATCCAGTACTAAAACTAAACAAAATGAAAATCAGCAATATCAAACAAAAGGACCAACAAGTCAACAACCATCCTTTCTCACTCCCCTCCTTCCATTAAACTAACCATTTTAACCATCAACAGCATAACCTTAGCTGTACAGAGCACAGAGACACTGACACTGTTAAGTTACTTACCTCACCAAGCAAACACAATCCCCATTCTCTTTAGCTCTTTACCTCCCCATCACCTCTCCACTCCACTCCACTCTCTCTCCTCCTCTTCTTTAGATTCACTTCCCCTTTCCTTTTCAGCCTTTCTCACTCACTCCCACCCACCCAACCAAACAAACAAACACTCCCTCATGTCTTTATGCTAGAAGAGAAGACTAGTATACTCTAGTAGTAGTGTAACTAGTGTGCTCATGTCTTAATGTCTTACCACTAGCTCAAAACCAAAAGCCATAATATTATTACACCACCACCATGACCACCATGCAAACCACCATCACCACCACCCTTCTCATATTCCTCTCACTCACCACCGCTTCCACAACCCCAACCCGCCGCAATCTCCACCAGCCATTCTTCCCACTAGACTCATCTCCACCACAACAATCATCACCCACACTCTCACCACCCACCCAGCCATTCTCCGGCCCCACCACCCCAGACCAACCCTTCTTCCCCACCGACCCAACACCCCCACCAGCACCCACCGTCCCAAACCCTTCCCCCTTCGCCTCATTCCCAGCCAACATCTCCTCCTTAATCCTCCCCCACTCACCATCATCCCCGAAACCCGTCTCGAAAAAACTCGTGGCAGTAACCATCGCCTTATCACTCTCGGCAGCAATAATCGCCGCGGTCGCCCTCTTCTTCTACTTCAACGGCAGGTGCAAGAGCAAAAGACGATCGCTCAACGATGACAAGACATCAACAACAACAAACGCTACCATAGCTACTACAAATACTGCTCTTCCTCCTCGGCCACCACCTCTAAGAAAGAGCTCTAATACCAGCTCCGAGTTTCTTTACCTGGGTACTCTCGCTAACAACAATGCTACCCTTGGTGGTGGTGGTGGAAGAGGTAGTAGTGGAGCGAGAGCGGGTGGAGGGAGGAAAATGGACTCCCCTGAACTCCACCCGCTCCCGCCACTCTTAGGCCGCCAACAACAACACCAACAACAACATAGATTGAGCTATGAATATCATCATCGGCAACCTCAACAACAACAACAACAACAACAAATATATCATCATAATGATGTGGCAACAACAGCGGCACAGTATAACAACAACCGCAACACAAGACAAGAGCAAGAATTCGAGGAGGAGAACAACCAAGACGAGTTTTACTCCCCAAGAGGATCAGAGAGTGGAGGATCGAGATCGAACTCGAGAAGGGTACCATTCGAGTCAGTTGTACGTGCTCAACAAGCTCAGCTAACACCACATCACCAAGACCACTTCACTACCAGCAATGCAGCTCATTCGGATGTTGAAACAACGTCTTCTTCCTCGTCCTCATCGTCTTCCGGTTCGCCTGCCAGATCGGCTTCTATTAGTATCTCTCCGGCTGCTAGTAACAGTCCCAAGAATGTATCGAACCCGAAATCGTCTCCTGAGTACATCGAAATGCAGGTACAGCAGCTGAATCAGAGTCATAATCAGCATAGTCACCCATCGCCGCCTTTGCCAGAGATGTGCTTTGCCTCGCCGCCGTATTCTTTAACGTCATCGCCTGAGAGAGCGATGTCGACGATTAAGGAAGAGGAGGAGAGAGAGGAGAGTCCGTTGCTGAGCAACGCTTCGAGTTCTAGTAGAATGACCTCGCCGATGTTGTCACCTAAGATGTCGCCGAAGAGGGTTGGTGATGAGGAGAGAGAGTGGGGTGTGTTAGGGAGAGCGTCGCCTTCGCTTTCGGCTGCTTCGTCTCCTGGAAGGAAGTCGCCGTCGGTGGTGGCGGCTGCGTTGAAGTTGCCGGCGTTTTTGGGTGGAGGTAAGAGAAGGGAGTCGAATAGCTCGAAGACGAACTCTCTGACGTCTTTGTCAGCGTTGAATTCTCCTGTCTCGCCTCACTCGCCGCCTTCGCCGCTGTCTTCGTCGGGATCTTCGTCGAGGAAGTCGAGATCGTACCCTGCCTCGCCCTTGTCGAATTCGCCGAGGTTGTCTGATGCTTCACCGAGGGCATCGAATGCTAATGAGCAGAGAATTCAAGCTCAGTTACCCGTAGCTCCGCCGCCTCCACCGCCACCCCCGCCTCCAGCAATGAGGAGGTCACACAGTCCACCTCCACCGCCAGTGGCACCACAGTCGAAAAGGGAGAGTGTAGGAGAATCGGTTGGTTTTGTGACTCCTGTAAAGCCGGTGGTAGTTGAGAAGGTCGGAGAAAGTTCTGGAAGTGTGGAGAGAGCGAGTGAGGGGAGTGAGGAGACTACACCAAGGCCGAAGCTAAAGCCGTTGCACTGGGATAAAGTGAGGGCGAGTTCCGATAGGGAGATGGTTTGGGATCAGCTCAGATCAAGCTCTTTCAAGTATGATAGCCTCCTCTCCTTTTCCCATTTACTTATGAATGCTTGTATGATTATAGATAGATGAATAATGTTGGTTGAGAATTAGATTGATTTAGTTAGGTTATTTGGTTGGTGTTGTTATTGTTGAGAGGTATTTTCTTGGTTGCAGATTGAATGAAGAGATGATAGAGTCATTGTTTGTTGTGAACAATAACCCTAATCAGAAGGGTACGCCCAACAAACCATTTATGCCATTACCAGGTCAGGAGAATAGAGTGCTTGATCCTAAGAAGGCTCAGAACATTGCCATTCTGTTGAGGGCACTCAATGTCACGATGGAGGAAGTTTGTGAAGCTCTCCTGGAAGGTATAATTTCAAATTAACTTGCATGTTACTGTATAAATTTAATGTCTTTTGGAATGGTCTGTAGTACCATTATTGTTAATCTCGTCTGTATCGTTTGGGATGAGTTGGATTATAATTGAGCATGCGTAAGTTAAATTTTGATGATCGACTTATCAGTTGATGGAGGACTATTACTTTTGGCAATGTTCTGCCTTGGATTCTCTGGAGAATGCTAGTTTGTAAGAGTCAGCCGTTGGGGAGAGGTGCCAGTTTAGCTCTTCAAAGTTAGTGGAAACTGGGAAAGTTTCAGTATCACTTTTAGGTGAAGGAATGGGTGGACCATTGGCTGTGGAACTATTCTGTTTTTGTGGGTGCAGGATTCAAGGTGGATATTGTCCTCCTGATTGAAGAATTGATGATAATTTCTGGAAAGATAGTCTTTTAGGTTATCTTGATTTTTGTTAGTTCCATGCATGGTAAATCAATCCAGAATGATCTTGGTACATTTGAGGATTTGTTGTTTATGGTAACTGGATCCTGTGTCAACGCACTTAGTTACTTGCTATATTGGTTGAAGGTCTGCAATGGATTTTCAGGACATATTGTACAATAAGATTTTCAGTGAAAAAAGTCTTTAGGTTGAGAAAGTTGGGAAAAGGGTGCCTTCTTTGCTGGGACCAAAATCAGATTCTCCCATTTAGTAAAACTCTGTTTTGGTGGAAATTAACAACTCTAGGCGAAGAAGGCTGTGTGAAATCAAGAGGCTGGTTATCTTTTCCAGAAAATACATATTCTCCTGGATGGCGCATTCACAATTATCCACAGATGGTGTACAATTAATGTTAAACATCCCAGGTGCAGCTGCTAAATGTAGAAGGACGACGTTACCTGTCTGAAGTAGACTAAGTAGAGGTAGACGCCTTCATGACATGCTATGTTTTGTCCTGCGGTTTCAGAAGAATTGTTTTTGGACTATATTCACCCATTGGGGGAGTGAATAAGTAAAGAGAACTTTTTACGGAGCTGTCAAGTGTCAACTTAGAGGCTGGACGGCATGGCTCGTATTGTCCTTATCTAGCTTTGAAAAGAGTTGATTTAGCGGAGTGTTTTTTTCCCTGTCCGTAGAATCTTTTTCACAAGCTCAAAAGGATACCCTAAATCTTCATTCTATCTGTTCTCATTAGTAGGATGAGCCATTAACCTTTGTTTATACGATTGTTCACATTTATTTTTGACTAACAAGTATGGAAGCTTATACTCCTTTTCTATGTGCAGGTAATTCTGAGACTCTAGGTACAGAGCTTCTGGAAAGTTTGCTCAAGATGGCTCCAACTAAAGAAGAAGAACGCAGGCTGAAGGAGTATAAGGATGATTCACCTGTAAAACTTGGGCATGCTGAGAAGTTTTTGAAGGCTGTGATTGATATACCTTATGCTTTTAGGAGGGTGGAAGCAATGCTGTATGCGGCCAATTTTGAGTCTGAAATTGAGTACCTCAATAAATCTTTTGAGACCCTTGAGGTAAATTATGGTTCCTACATTGCTTTGAGCAAAATATATGATCAAATGAGGAGCAGCTTTTAATAGTCTTTAGAATAGGGGAATGGAATCATGGATTAATAGATCTCTCATGATAATGATTGGTGTGGGAGCAGAAAAGTTATACTAGATTCTGTGTGTGCTCATTGTCTAAACACAGCTGTTAGGTGATCATCACAGAACAGTCAATAGGAATTGGTTTATTATTTCATAGAAAGTTGTTCACTTGTTCTCTTCTCCGTTTGCAACAAGATTAAAAAGGTTGCTGTTAGGTAGCAAATTCACACTTCACTTTGCGTGAGCCATAATCTGGTCCAGTTGTCCATATCTGAAGTTAGACATAGTATGATAGTAGTCAATAGATGGGACTAGATAGCTGACTAAAAGTTGGGGGTGGTGAGAGGGGAAGGGGAACTTTGCTACAAATATTTCCTTTCATTCTATGCCAGGACCCAACATAGATCACAGGTTGTTAAGTCAAGAATGTGAACATGTACTTGTACCGAATAAATGGTCCTTTTGATGTCTATTTCACAATGCGTCTAACTCACATGGAAAAATGCATTTGTGCTACAGGTTGCATGTGATGAACTGAGGAGCAGTAGAATGTTCTTCAAGCTTCTCGAAGCAGTCCTTAAAACTGGAAATAGAATGAATGTTGGAACGAATCGTGGTGATGCTCATGCTTTCAAGCTGGACACATTGCTCAAGCTCGTTGATGTCAAGGGGGCTGATGGTAAAACTACTCTCTTACACTTTGTCGTGCAAGAAATCATAAGAACCGAGGGGCAGCGCTTATCAACTGCCAATAACCAAGCTTCGAATGATGAAGCCAAGTGCCGCAAGCTCGGGTTGCAAGTTGTTTCGTGTCTTAGCTCAGAGCTTACTAATGTGAAAAAGGCTGCTGTGATGGACTCAGATGTGCTTAGCAATGATGTTGCGAAGCTCACTCTTGGACTTGCAAATATTGGAGAAGTGGTCAGACTGATTGAGCAGACCCATTTGCAGGAAAGCAGCAGAAATTTTTCGGAATCGATGAATAAATTTATGAAATTGGCGGAGGAAGAGATATACAAGGTCCAAGCCCGAGAAAGAGTGGGTCTTTCTCTGGTGAAGGAAATAACTGAATACTTCCACGGTAACACAGCTAAGGAAGAAGCTCATCCATTTAGAATTTTCCAGGTAGTGAGAGACTTCCTCGCAACTCTGGATCGTGTTTGCAAAGAAGTTGCCATGGTTAACGAGCGCACTATTGTAAGCTCTGCTCACAGATTTCCTGTACCAGTAAACCCGATGCTCCCTGTTCCGGTGAATCCCCTCCTTCCCCAGGTCCTACCTGGTTTTCCGGGAAAACGGCAGTCTAGCTTCTCAGATGATGGTTCACCATAATGTTATTAGTGACTTTAGCTTGGTAGAGGAGCTCTGTAAAAAGAAACTTGCCTGCAGAATTTTTTGTATGACTAAATCATATGTAATTTTCATATTATTGTAATTATAAATTAATCTTTGTACTATAAAGTGTAAAAGGATTTGCAATTAACTTCGCTTCATAAATAGAGGGGGACAAGTTTTCTGGTCCAGGGAGGAAATCAAATTGGCAAATCTTTGTTCCACAAGTTGCTGCTCGTGAGGCTTCTGGTCTATTATGAGGTTCCCATGCTGAACAAGATCTTACCAATCACCATAAAATTCATGACTTGGGTCAATTATTGTGGACGCATTATGAGTCTAAACAATTCAAACAAAAGGTCTCCTAGCTAATCAATCTCAATTAGATTATTAAGAAGAAGACAAGCTAAAAGAAAGATTGAATAAAGCTAATCATCCAATCACTCACTAATCACATGGACGGCACAAGAATTTCAATCGGAGACAAATTGCCCAAAGCAGGAGAGAGAGACAAACATACGCAACAACTTGGCTTTTATGCCAAAGCAGAAGCAACAAAGAACAAGAGGTGATCTTGTAACCACCGCCCCTGCTTAACTCCAGGGAAGAACGTATAACAAATATTTTATACCAAGATTTGTTAATGTAATCACAAAGATCCTCATTTTATTTATAAATTTTTTTGTCAATCCGCAAAAAATGACCATCATCTAGGTACATTTAAGAGTTATTCTTGACAACCCACATCACAAGTTCATCATACAACAAAACAGCTAAATACAAACCAGATAACTAACTTCTTGTAGATACCAATGTGAGTCACTTGTCAAAAAGGGGACCATGACTCACATTTACATTATACATACATACTACCTCATAAAATACATAATAGCTGATTCATACAACATGTGCACCTCCATGCAGCACATACACATGGTTAAAAATGACAATAAATCAAGGCATAACAAAGTGGGTTGCGTCACATTAGATTAGCAGGTACATGTGAGAGTATCAAAGGAATCAAATATTAGTGTGAGAACTTTCTCTGCTCTAAAGTCTGCAGCATCAATACTAGAATATTCTGATTATCACTCATTTTCGAGCACCATTGCATACTAGTAAGGCCTTTGCATCCTTCCGCTCTAAGATTCGCCGTGCTTCTTCTTCAGTGGTGGGTACAACACTGCGAATAGAAAGGCCGTTTTTTCCAGCCTTGGCTTCTGGACAAATGGTGAACGTGAAGTAGAATGTGTTTGATACCTAGAAGTAACACATTTTTCAAGCTTGTCAGTCAAGAATGCAGAATGAGCAAATTGATGCAAAGACTTTCATGGTCTTAAGAGCAAATGTATTTTTATATTTTGCACGTATTAATATAATAGACTGGTGGATGGAGACCAAGTAAAGGTCAATAGAAACAGATAGAGCAAGTAGTGAGGAGTTATTTATGTGTCTACTGACGCATCAGAATCTTCTCTAACTAAAGAGTTATTAATGTTACTTAACTTTTCAAACCCCCCCTCCCAGACTGCCGTAAAATTCCACCATCAGATACTGGACTTCTCCTCTTCCTATGAGAACTGGAGAGGATCCGTACTGCTCAACTGGCTTGTTATGTAACTAACAACTACTTCAATGGACTATGTGAACTATGCAGAGAATCAGATTCAGGTTCAGTTTAGGACCTAGCGGGGTTCATTAGTTGAGCTCATTGAGAAGGCCATACATAACATGCAGGTTCAATGATCGATCCATATAACACAGTTCAGGTCTTATTAAGCACATTGAGTTAGATTGAAGAGTTTACCTCGCTCGATCTGATCTCTGGCCTGGTAACATGAGCAACTACCTCGACATTTATAAAAGGATGATCCGGGGTTTCACATTCTGTGTAGAGGACACAAGACTTAAGACGTAGAAAATCACCAACATCAACCTGCACAAGCAAAAGTGATCAATGTCTTCTTTCTTCCGAATTGCCTGGCACAAATGACCAGTAGGCGGGAAAACGCAAAAAGAGAAGGGTTTTTGGGCATGCTAAAAAAGGTTTTGGCCTATCTCAAGGGACAGCTATCAACTTAAAACAACCCTATTCTCCACAGAAGTGGTACAAGACTCAAATATGATGAGATGAAGTCAGGGTCCATGGATTAAGGTTTGCTAATTTCCATGAAACACATGGGCGATATTTTGAGCTCCTACTGGCCCAAAGACATCCCAATTCATTTATTAACATGAGATATGATGCACAACAGGAAACAATAGGGAACAACAAATTCAATATGGGACTCCTAAGAATTAAATAGATAACATAACAGCACAAGGATCAGTACAAAGACAAAGAGAAAACTTACAGGCTTCAGAAAATCAACGTGATCGACTTCTAGAAAGCAGGGCCTGGTGCCAGCAAATGCATAAGCTGTAGAGAAAGCAAGTTCAAAAGCTCTGTGCATTAAAAACCCTCCAAAAATCCTGCCATGGATGTTCCTCTGCTGAGGCTGGCATATCATAGAGTTCTCGTGGCGGGTATCCCTCAAAAGAATGCTATTTCTGTCTGCCAAAGCTGGCATATCACAAAAGACGCGACCCTCAGACAATAGGGCTTCTAATCTACCTAGTTCCTGACGTCCGTGGTCCTTTATATCATCTGCTCTCTTCCTCTTTCTGAGCTTACTTCTTGCCTCTGCTTCTTCTAACAATAACTTTTCCTTTTCAGTTTCAGGAGAGAGCCTATTTACGGGAGCAGCCTTTCCGGTCTTGGAGTCCCGAGCTACGAAGATGAAGTTAGCTGTAAGAGCAACTGAATCTGAAGTAGGAGAGCCTGCAAAAGGACATATTGGCACTCTTTGGTTCAGTCAGATGGTTGAACTTAGTTACAGAGTACTTGTACCACTGAAGTTCTTCATCATGCTCATATCAGAACTAAATAGTAAGATAAAGTTTCTGCACAGACATAGTTCTCAGTACCAAAATAGGATAGAGAGATTCACAAGGGTTTAGCCAAACAGGGAAACAGAGTACAGCTCATGTAATAGCTCATTTTACAACATCAACCATAAAGGCTATATTTCCAAGTCAAGTTATGTAACCCTCAATATTTCATTGATCTATTTCTAGTCGAAAGAAAAATCGTAAGACACAACCCAAGTTTCTACTGTTTGCAAAATACTACCCTACTTGTTCAATTTTGGAAAAGCTCCTACATTTAACTTGATCGAGGTCCAATCCTACCTTATTTGGATGCTTTAAACTTCTACCACAAGAAAATGTCAAAACACCACAATTTTTTGCGCAAAAATGTGGAAATAGCTCTTTTCTCTCTTCTTTTTTCGTGTAAAAAGGAAGATAAGAATCCCCTCATTCGCCCTAGTCTCTCCTTCCCCATTAGACAAGAGAATAAAAAAAGAGAGAGAAAACTATTTAAAAAAAATCCAGCACAAGGTTAATATTGGTTGAAAAGTTTGAAGGGTGAACGTAGGATTTTGACCATGGTCAAATCAAATGTAGGCATATTTTGCAAAACTTCACCAGTAATGTACTCCCTAAGTTTATTAATGTTCTTCTCGTATTCCTTTTATGGATGTTGTAATATCTTCTACCTCTTTTTTGTGTCAGTAGGTTGTTTGTGATATATGACAACTCTGCCCTCACTCATTAGTCACATGTTCATGCTCCCCTACCCCTTTCTTTTGTCACACAAGGGAGACTTGTGGAATAATGGGGTAATTTTGGCTTTCCTTGGTCTTTGTGCCATTTGGGAAGGAGAAGAAGATTGTGAAACGGGAGAGAGTAGATTTTTGCAAAAAGTGGTATAAATTTCTTTTTTGACGCAAAAACTGGTAATACTTTGGATAGTTTTGTTGAAAAACATTCTGGATGAAAAAAATGGAGAAGAAATACTTCCCCATCAGTTTTCACGTAGCCACTTGTTTTTGTAAGACCACTAACACACTCAAAGTTCACAAGTTAACTAGTCTCGTACCTTCAATAGCCTGACGAACATCAAGTTGAATCTCGATTGAGGACCACCCAACCCATATTACAGAGCCAGATATTCTCAGATCACGGTCCACACTTATGGGCTTCTTCAAAACAATCCTGTCCACAGAAGCAGTAACGAGCAACAGTGGTCTTGTAGTGCATTCATCATCGCAACAATGCTGCAGCAAAATGTAAAGTTGGTTATAATAGGCTAAGACTGCGGGGAAAGCTACCTATGTGATATAGACCTGTAACCTGAAGTGTGGAGTGATAGAAATCAAATGATTCACTAGTCTGTGGTCACTAACTACAATGGCTTGGAAGATCCTGTCTCCACCGAAATTTCAATTCTGACCCATCAACATTGGCAAATGTGGTCACTTATGGTAATAACTGAAATTTAAGCATCAAAGAAAAATTTCAGCTAATAGATGACTAGACTCCAGGCACAGCCCACAGGTCACTGGGAGGCTGATCAACAAGACCCCCATCCATCCATGAAGTTACTCATCCATAGTTACACACTATTGATAGGGCAAAGGTTTCTTAGAAGCCAAAAGCAAGACTACGGAGACAATGAGTCGGGTCTGAAAGAGTGACAGTGACTTTTGTGCCAAAGTGTGTGCTTGGGATATATGATGACACCAATTCTCAAAAGTGTCATGTTTCACATAACCTATGAGTTCCACATATACCCATAGTTCTATCAACAAGTCTTTGGTATACCGGAACTTACACCAGGTGAAATTATAACTAATAATAAAGGTACTGACTAACACTATGTGTTGTAATGCTTTAACAAAAAAACACCCGGTGTAGACTTACTCTACATCGAGTGTACCAAAGAGTTATTGTAGTCCTACATTTCAGGGCAATATTAGCTTCAAAGCCTTAACAGTATAACATCTAAGATCAGTGAATATCAAGCCTCCAAAATCAGTTGCATTATTCCTTCCATTCTCTACCTTATATGGCAATATAATTAAGGCATTGAACATAGCAAAACTAACAACCACAATAAAAGAGACATAAAGAAAATATCTTTTCTCATCCTAGCAGTGCTTACTTTAACAGAAATGGTACCAGCAAGAGCATCAAGGTCCTCAAGCAACTTCCCAATCCTCATCTCATTCCAAGGATCTCTATACTGTTCCCTAAGGATAAAATCAGAAGAGAAATTATACAACACAATGACCCTACTTTGAGAGGGTGTTTTGGTAAGCAGCTGTGTTTGTGGAGGTGCATTGTCATTGCTAGATGGGTCCAACATTATCTCAAATATTCTAGACCTTGTTTCCCACAATGCCATAGTCACTGGTGAATGGTACATCCCTGGCCATAAGCTTAATGGCTTGTGGTTGTCATTCCCATCTGCTGTTGGTGGTGAATTCTCAAATGGGTTTGGTAAATTTGAGTATACTGATATGAATTTTGGTTGTTGTGATGATGGGTTTTGCTCCATTTTCAATTCTGGGTGATGTTTGTTTGGAGCAATTTGACAAACAGTTGGTGGGTGGTTTGGGTGATCAGGTGAAAAAAGGTGGGAACTTTATATTGAGAAAGATGCTTAGGTTGAGTTCTGGTGAGTGTTTGGTTTGTTGTTTTTCAGATATAAAAGTGTGGCGATGTCATTGTTTGATAAAGTCAAATGGGTCACTTCCATAAATCTTGGTACAAAGCTAGGTGGAGCTTCCATTAATATTATATCAACGGTCATTCTTAGTTTCTTACAGTTTGTTCTAGAAAGAAAATTGGAAAAATTCAATGCTAAAATGTGGAGATGTCAAGAGTTGAGGGAGTGTGACATTTTGTATTGTGATGATGAAATTGTCTTCATTTTGGCTAAGTTTACAATTCATTAAATACAGCAATTTGTGGTAAGTCATTTGAAATTAATAATAATCAACAAAATATCAGTCTAATAGGAGTAGAAATGAGTTTTTTTTTATTACAAAGATTATTTGTAGAGAACTATGAAATTATCTTGTTGATGTGAATACATTTTTATTAAGAACAACATGAGTTATTAGTGATTTTTTTGGGTCAACAAAGAACATTTCTATTAACCTCGAATATGTCATGACTGATGACTATATAGAATTACCTCGAATAGAATTAAAATATCCAAAAAATCTATATCTACTTGAGTAATTAATCCATAATGTGAACTTTTCATTTGCCTCTCAATGTTTTAATGTAAGTTTTAATCTTAAAATAACCGAAAACAATCTTTACTTTGCTCGATATCTTAAAATAATCTTAATTTATATTTTTTTTCCGAAATACTCCTTACTTGTATACTTGTATTTCAGAACATGTTATAACAAATTACTTGCAAATAAAAATCATATTAAGCCATCTATTACACATTTATGTTTCATTCTGAATAGAAATTTCACCAATTATAATAATTGATATGTGTGTGTAGCCAACTCTTAAAAACTAAATTTTTATAATACTTTAAAAATAAAGATAGATTATTGATATATATGTGTGTAGCCAACTCTTTATCGAAACCCACACCTAAACAAAACAACGTCTTCTTTCATATAGCCCACTAACTAAATAACTTGAGCCCACAAATGAAAGCCCAAATGTTAAACCCACCATCATCATTCTTTTTCTGGGTTGTACTCTAAAACAGTACTCCACTCTCTCACTTTACTTACTTACCCTAAAACCCTTCTTTCACGAAACCTTCCATTTTCATTTTCCATATGTAAAGTAAAACTAACAAAAACCCAGAAAAGAAAAAGAAAAAAGAAAAAGAAAAATGTACAGAGCAAGAGCACCATTATCATCATGGCTATCAAGAATGATGATCATTTCAACAAAACCCCACATCCCAAAACCAACCCTCATCACCCCAACACCACCACCACTTAGTAGTAGTCCACTCTCTCTCCACCTCCGCCGTCCCTTCACCGCCAGAAGCTACGTCGACATCTGGCTGACAGAAGAAGAGTACGAAAGGATTCGTGAAGAGGCATCGAGAGAACTGGAGCGCATAACGGCAGACATGGAGAGGGAGAAGCATGAGGATAGAGAGAGGAGGAGGAGGATGGGGATCGAGGTGAACGAGGAGGAGGAAGATAAGGAGGACTTTATTGGTGTGGGGCCATACATTGCCAAGATTGAGAAGGAGATGAATAGAGAGTGGGATAGGTTTGATGATGATCCGTATGAATGTGATGACAGTGGACCTGAATATGACGATGATGATGATATTGATAGGGCTAAAGAAATGAGAGACAGAGAAGAGAAGCTTGATTCGAGGAAACTTCAGAGGCATGAGGAGATTGTTCAAGAGTTTGTTAGGACTGGTATGGTTCATTTTTACTAAGAAAATGTGTTTAATTTTACTGGGTATGTGTTGATTTTTGGTGGGTAGGTCTTGATTTTGGTGGGCATGTGTTAATTGTTAGTACAATATTATGGTATGTGTTGATTATTTTTTTCTGGGTTTAAAATGTGCTGATTTTTGGTGGGTAGGTCTTAATTTTTTGTGGGTGTGTGCTGATTTTATGTGGGTAGGTCTTGATTTTAGTGGGCGTGTGTTAATTGTTAGTATTATGTTTGTGGGTATGTGTTGATTTTTTGTGTTGATTTTTTTTTTCTGGGTTTAAAATGTGCTGATTTTTGGTGGGTAAGCCTTAAGTTTTTGTGGGTGTGTGCTGATTTTATGTGGGTAGGTCTTAATTTTTTTGTGGGTGTGTGTTGATTTTTGGTGGGTGGGTCTTAATTTTTTGTGGGTGTGTGCTGATTTTATGCGGGTAAGTTTTGATTTTAGTGGGCATGTGTTAATTGTTAGTATTATGTTTGTGGGTATGTGTTGATTTTTTGTGTTGTTTTTTTTTTTCTGGGTTTAAAATGTGCTGATTTCATGTGAGGATCTGTCTTATGGTGTTCTGTATGGGTTCATATAATAATGGGTGGGTAAAACTTAAACCAGTGTCATATTGATGATGCTTGAACCTTCTTTGAGGGATGTGAATATTTTTAATTTGGTTGGTTTGTACTCTTGGTTTACTATTGTTGGCTACTTGAGTCTAGTGCTCCATACCATATACTTTAAATTAGTTGCCAATGGAAGTTTGTGATGGTAAGTTTCACCATTTCGTTTACAAACCTCTAGCTCCTCCCTTGTCCATTGTCGGAATGAGAGGTTTGATAGTCGATTGGAAGTATGATTTGTGGGGTTGATACTGAGGTTTTTTTACCTACTGGGTGCACTTTGATGCTATAATTTTCTGTTTTTGAAGGTCGATGATGTTAGATTATTTTTTTGGGTCTATATATATTGATCGAATTGTATTATTATATTTTGATACAACATGAATTGCAAAGGTTGCAACTTGCAACGGCTACTGATGGAGTACTTTAGGCATTTTTGATTGTCTGATGTAATTTTTTTCCTTCTTGAAACCTTTTCTTGTTTTTGATAGAATTGATTGCCTGATTGCAGAAACATTAGTAAACACATTAGTAAACAGAAAAAAAATGATTGTGTACAAACTTTGGGGACTTTACGTGTGTCTCTAACGTTCGTTTAAACGGACATCATTTGGAGGGACCAAATACATCCCTTTTAGGGGGTGTTTGGTTCGTTAAAATGTAACGCAAAGGGTAATAGAGTTGTAATGGTAATGGTAATGCTTCCGGTTGGGTAGTGTTTGGTTCAAAAATTGTAATGGAATCACCGGAACC